>RJWJ010004784.1:0-39231 GCA_004363605.1 Indri indri | reverse complement strand
TATGATATTCTAAATAATTTTTATCAATGTCAGGAAAAGTTTCTTTCCTGAATTAAAAAACAAAAGCAGAAAAACTAATATTTTTTTCTCCTTTCCAGTTAGCTATGAAACTAAGCCAGCAGGTAGACATTTTCGTTCACACACAAATCTCACCACCTTAATATTTCAAGTATCTTCTTTTGTTCCTGAAACTTATTACACTTGCAGTCTTTTTTCTGAAAAAAAAAGGACCCTTTCTAAACTATGCTATTTCTGAAGTTGATGCATATATCTTACCTCACAATTAACAATTTCCAGTTTAGAGTTTCCTAATATGACTCTTCTAAGATATAAATGAAATACACAGATATTTTGACCTTTTTGCTCATTCATACCTACTCTCTATCAACTGTATGCTGGGGATGAAAGGGGCACACAGCTCTCTGCTTACAATTGGTGGGGGCTATGGTTTCCTTTCTGAGAAACTATTTAAAACATTAATAGTTAAAATAATGTAAAATTAGAAATCATTTTAAGAAATATTTAAAGATGAAACCTTGAAGATCTTAATATGCTGTAGGAAGGCACAGGAAAAAGACTAAAATACTAACTTAGCATGGTCCGAAATAGAAATATCAACTTTTGAATCCTCTGCCTGTTACTCAACAGGCACAAATTACACTTTTTGTGCTCTCATTTTGTTCTCTCTAAAAACTAAAGGTAATAAAAGTATCATCCTCCTAGAGATAAGTGAGGACTCTGTGAAATAATATACACAAAAACTGCCACTGAGTAGATTCTTAATGCATTATGCCTTTTATTATTGTTATTCATATTACTAAAGAGCTTATGGAAATAAAATAGTTATAAAAATTTGAAAATCATAGGAACGAATAAACTTTCAGAATGTTGGTTCAGATGGCTTTTGCAGTTCATGCATATCATGCTGATTTAACTGTCAAATTTATTGTTAAAATTTCAATTCCTCTTCTGTCTTCGCAGAGCATATATTTTTATTTTTCCACTCAGTATGTTGTCCTACTCATTATTCTGGACATAGAGATCAAGGAATGCTTGGAAATGTCTAGATTATTTTGGTCATTCTCTTGTTACATTCAGTGATGTCAGTAAGACAAGCTCCTTCAGGAGCTGTGTAGTTTATGAGTCTGGAATGCCATTTAAAAAAGAAACATCCATAACTCTATATTTTATGGCTAAAGGTTATATAAAGATTGTCGGTTGGCTTTCTTTTGAGATTGAGTATTTCGGTAATGGTTTAAAATGATATTCTGAATTATTTTTCTTTTTTAAAAGTAAAGGGTTTCTAATAACTAAAATATGGATTGGAAATCCTTGAGATATACAATATCCACAGATGCTTACCATCTATATTTAGTTGGTTCATTTTAGCTAGGCTATTAACTGTTTCCTGCCATTTAAAAAATTGTATACATTAGATTTTATTACATCCCTGAAAAAACTCTTCTCAGTCATTCAACTTACTAGAAACTCATAAGGTCACCTTTAGCATAAGATTTTAGTTACTGCTTCCACAAGATGAAAACCTCCCAGTTTTCAACTTATTCAACTTTTACCTTTTAGTTCGATTAGGTGGCTTTTGCTAGGTTATACTGCAGTAACAAACAACTCTATTAAGTCAAAGCTTTATTTTCTGCTTGTGTTAAATATTGTTTGAGGATCCTCTTAATGTCCTCTTCATCCTGAGTCTCAAGATAAGGAACAACCCTTATCCTAGGCATACCAAGATCATGGCAGATCAAGAGAAGTTGTGAGACTATGCATTGGTTTTTACACCTTTTGCTCAGAGGAGGTCCATGTCTCATGTCTCTTCTACTCAAATTGCATTAGCCAAAGTAAGTCACGTAGTCGATCTTGAGGACAATGTGATGGGAAAGTATAATCTTCCTGCAGCAATGAGCCTGGTGGGAGATGAGGCACTCCAACGTTTAGACAAAACTATAGTCTGCCACACCACCTTCATGTTACTGTCTTTACACATGGAAATGTGCCTTCCTCTCTCTAACTTTACAGTGTCATTTATTTATTTCTGAAAGATATATCGAGTATCTAATATAGGTGCCCTGTAATTAGTAATTGTACAAACTTTAACATCAAAGATCATAAAAGAAAAATCTGCTGACATTCTTTATTTACTCTTCTTTTCCTGGTATGTCTATGCATATTGAATACTTTTCATAATTTTTTCCTTGAAACCTTCTCCTTCCTCACTTTTTATGATGCCAAATTTCAGATGACTTGGTCTTTTAAAGAGAGAGAGGGTTGGAATTCTACTTCTGTGATTTATTAGCTATATTGGTCAAGTTATTTACTCTCTTTGATCTTTAGTTTCTTCAACAGTAAAGTGGAGATATTAGAACCTCTCGGATTAAATTACATAACATATGTGAATCACCTGCTGCAATGCTTTATGTGTTATAAATCCTCATGAAGGTAGTATCTTGCCTCACTTCCATCAAAACCCTCTAAGATTTTTCATTTCACTCAAAATTAACAGAGTTCCTTTTTATATCCTGCAAACTTCAAAATGATCTGACCCCATGACTTTCTCTTATTTATTTTGCTCCAAATACTTTGGGCTTCCTGATGATCCAAAATGCACAAAGCACTACAGGCTTGGTCCTTTTACCGCTGCTGTTCCCACTAGAATGTTCTTTCCTTATGTGTCTATGAGGCTTGCTTCATCATTTCATTCTACTTAACTGTCTTCCTGTCAGAGAGGCCTGTGTCCACTGTGTTTAAGGTATCAACCCTTCCATCACTCTCTCTCCTGTTAGGTTGCCAGGATTTTTTTCTATTTTGATTTATCATCTGAAATATGTTTGTTTTTTCTTTTTCTTTCCTCTAGAATTTAAACTCCATAAATAGAGACTATTTTGTTTACTGTACAGTCTAACGCCTACAATGTTACCTGTCCCATAGTAGGTGCTTAATAAATGATAACTAAATAAATGAAATTTATGATCCATCACTCAAGAAAATAAATGATATGTTTGGCCAGAGAAAACAAGACAGGAGCCCCATATCTCCTCTTTATCACTGTATACATAAAACCTGTCATAGAAAAGTTGCTTAATGTGTAATTTTTGAAAGTAGACATTTATCACCCAAGTCACCAACAGTCTAAATAGCTAGAAATTCCTGACAATACAAAGAGGTGTCAAATATCCATGATCATAGTATTTTTAAAAAGAATTTCTTTTAATTGTCTTATAGGCAAAAATTAGTCTATTTACAATGTAAACTACACATAACAGATGGGCTAAGGGTAGGAGTAAAATTACTTCTTTTTCTGGAAATAAATAAGAGAAAAAAATAAAACTTTGAACTCAGAGCAATGAATTTAGTAGTTAGGAAGTAAAATAATTTTGCAATATTTGAAAAGTTTAAGAATCTAAGGTCTTTTATTTAAAAGACAAAGATTTTCATGTAAGCCTAATTATCATTTCAATATGTCCTCAATATAAAAATTGTTAATGAGATCTTTTAGCATATTTACACTGATGTGTATTTACACTTATAATATATCTCAGTTTGGACTGGCAACATTTCAAGTGATCAGTTGCCACTTGTGACTAGTAGCTGCCATATTGGATGGTACAGTTCAAATCTAACCTGCTACACCAGCATATGAAGATGCTTTATCATGACATCTTTACTGCCATCTTGTCATTTTTTCAAGTTTAATACACAAATATAATCTTTCATTATTTTTAATTTGCATTTTTGATTAGTAGGAAGATTTTTCATAACTAATATTTATTGAGAGCTACCTGTGTGCTGGGATTGTAGTTGTTGCTTTACAAGTATTATTTAGCTCTTCACACACACACAAAAAGGTGTTAAAAGTAAAATGGGGTACAGAAGGTTTACAAAATTTGCCTGAATTTACATGGCTTAAAATGGTGGATCTGTGATTCAGTCTCAGGTATTTCTTACTTTTTGACTGATTTAGAAATACGTATAGGGTCAGTAGGCCCGAAATTCCAGGAAGCTATAAATTGAACTTTATCTGGAAGATAATGAAACTATGTTCATTGAAATAAATGTGAAGCCCTAAATTTGGTCTTCTGGCTCATAGATAACTTCTCAAATAAAACCGTTTCCACTGCCAAATGTAGCTGAAGTTAACCTGAGAAATGTGCTCTAAATGGATTAAATTTCATTATTTTAGTTATCTGCTATGTTTGTTCAAATGAACAAATATTAATTACCGTGTTGTGGGTATTCAGCACTCTTCTAACAAATGTGAAAGACGTAAATGAAGTTACTTATTGATGAAGATACTCTGATTTTTTTTTACACATTTCTGGACCATACCATGGTTTGATTCTAAAAGAACTAATAGCTTTTTCCTAGTAAAGTAGTTGATCTGCCTATTATTGCTGTTGTATAGATTCTTAAGATCTATAACACAGCTTCTGGCTGAAGTTATGATTCAGTACACAGTGTGTTTCTGCTGGCAACAGATACTTAAAGAGTGGTATGAAAGTGTCTTCTTTGTATAATATGTTGATGTATATGTGCTTCCCTCTGCAGATCAGTTATAAAGTTGAGGGAACTGGAACCTTTTTAATGGTGATTTGAATATTGTAGACTTTTGAACATTGTAAACATCAGAATGTCTCTGGTGTATAATATATTTAATATTTTGAACCTCATTTTTAGCCAATATTCAGATATGGCAGGAAATATCTGTGTGTATAAGGAAAGCAGTGTCTTTTAAGTCACTGAGTAGCCATGTAAAACACTTTAGAATCTTATTCCTAAATAATTTTTCTTTTGTCAGGATTTTAGTTGCATATCCACATGGAGATCATGTTTATGCTGAGGAGATATGTTGGCCATGATACCACTACCCTAGATGGAATAGAAAGAGTTCTGGAGAACCACAGAACAGCATGCAAGTTTGCTTTGGAGACAGGGTTTCTTGCCATATATGTGGATTTCAAAGTAAAATGTTAACCTGCATTAGCATCTCTAAGCCTTCACTGTTGATTTTGGCTATTGTGTAGTGACACTTGTACTAGCAGCAGTTGGACTTTGAAAAGGCATCTGTAGCCTTGTTTTTAATATTACTCTAGCTGTCAGTAAGTAGAACTTCAAAGTCATCATTATGAAGAAGTTGCATTGAGAATGAACTCCATTTTAGATGAAATTCTTGGTATAAATCAAAAGAAACATTATCAGTCATATAAGGTTTACTATGAGACTTTCTTTTAATGTTGAGTTATAGGGTAAGGTTTAGTGTATATCCAGAACAACATATAGTATACAAAGAGTAGGAAGGAAGGTAGGAGATCATAGCCGTGGGTCACTAGGCACCAAATGTTTACCAAGCTCAAGTGTAATGCAAGCAATTATGAGTTCTAGGAGGCAGAACCATAATTATTCTTGAGTGATAGGGTTTTGCTACAGAAATGGATTTTTAGGAAATGAAGTTAAGTAATTAAGCTCTGACTACTTTAAAAGCAAAAGAAAATCCACCTTATTACTGTTATTTCTCCAGCTGAGGTCTCCAGGTTACAGGTCAGCCTTTTTGGCATCAGTAAAGATAGAAGAAACTAGAGACTTCAAACCAAGAAGATGCAACATCCTCCCCACTGATTCTGTGGGCTTCCCCAGGAAGCCAAAATTGCTAGCCATTTCTCTGCAAGAGGTCGATTTTTCTGATTGAACATATTAGCAAGAAGTACAAGTATCCAGCAGGTGGCAGGTATTTTTTGCCAGTGTAGGGTGGAGATGGGAAGCATCTGAGAAGTAAAGTGCTATTCCAAAGAGAGCACTTCACATACAGTAGGGAGAATTCTGGGTCCCCAGCACTAGATGCACTTTAATGTAGAGTCTTTTTCCCAGAAAGATCTAAAGTCTTAGGCATGATAATGAATTAAGGCAACATGAGGGAGAAATGAGACTGTAGCCCAGTTCTATATACAGACAGCAATAGGGAAGGCCAGGAATAATATCTGTCTCCCAAGGCATGGATATTGGATGAGAGCGGAAAATAATGGGCCACTCTGGATTCCATCTGACAGAAGGAGCAACGTAACCTGGAAATGGACTATAGGACCATATGAGATAATATCAGCCAAGATTGACCTAGACACAGAACCTACAAGTCAGGGTAGCAGTGAACCCTACTGTGATTGGCTACTAGTGACATAAGGCAGCAGTCCCCGACCTTTTTGGCACCAGGGACCAGTTTCATGGAAGACAATTTTCCTCGAATGGGAGGTGGGGGGTGGGGGGCAGGCGGAACTCTGGTAGTGATGCAAAGGATGGGGAGCAGCTGTAAAAATAGACGAAGCTTCGCAACTTGCTCACTACTCACCTTCTGCTTTGCACCCCCTTAGCCCCCACCCGCCACCCTTGGTTCCTGAGTTTCATGGAAGATAATTTTCTGTCAAGATGGAGGAGCAGCGGTGGCACTCTGCAGCCCAGTTCCTAACAGTTCGTGGATGGTACAGGGGGTTTGGGGACTGTAGACATAAAGGATATATGGGCTCTATAATAGACCCAATGTGGAGATAGGGAACATATCTATAGATTATCCCCTCGGGCAGCTCCTAAAGACACCGTGAAAAAGAAAAATCATTTACTATAAAAAAAAAAATGGTGATCAGAGATTATATTAATACAATGCCTGCCATGTTCACTCTTTTAGCCTTCCTCTCTTTTACTGTACTGGTCTCTGCAAGGTTGTTGCGGGTTAAGATAACAATGCATAGTGGCACCTTTAATATTAATAATTCCATTTGAATTCAAATTCACTCAGAAATTAAAGGGAGAAAAAAGAACTAAAAGTATTTGAGAGTATCTTAGGCCTATTATTATTATTATTATTATTATTATTTTCTTTGTTCACAATGCTGACACTTTTGCCTGTAGAATGATAGAATTACACAAAGGAGGTGATGGAACTAGGTGGTTCAGGGGAAAGACGAGTGAAAGAAATAGAATAAGCCAAAAACTCTAGAAACTACACTGGACGCTTTTTAATGTTACTGCAGAAGGAAACCTTAGTCATTGCACAAAGCCATGTCGTTTAGTCAGTGTATCAGAATAATGGCAGATCAATATTAAGAGATTTAAAAATTCTATTCCCGGGGGATTTTTTTTTTTCAAAATTGCCAGCTGATATTAACATTTTTATTCATAAATATATATCAGTATAATATTTTATTTTGAGGAACACTAAGTGATGCCTTATAGAAACCTGGAATTATACAGAACACTAGTTGGAAACCACTTTGGGAATTCCACTATCTCTTACTAAAGAAGGAGAGATCTAAAACCCTCAGAAGCACCTTAAAAATCATGTATTTCGACCTGCTACACAGTTGAGCTATCATCTCTCAACATTCTTGACGTTTGATTAGCATTGTTTAAACTCTCTTATCATGGTAACTGTTCAATAGACAACCATCACACTTACAAACAGGGATGATTATTACAGAGTTCTTTTTAGTCAATTCTTAAACTCCTGAAAATTGTACCAGTCTCTTAATGCTCTTTTTGTTAAATGTGTAGTATCTGGTTAGTTGATTATTTTCCATTGTAAGAAAAAGGTAGTAATGCTATTATTACTCTCAGTGCTGCAACTCTTCACAACTTATTTATGTTGACACAATTTAAACGTTGCCTCTGCAGTCAAGCGTCTGACAGCCCTCTGAGAAGTTGTTCCTGTGCACAGTTATAACTACAAATGAACACCTTATTCAGAGTATGGAAGGAAATATGAACCATAATTTATTTTCTAGTCATGTTAAATTTTCCACTCAGAATTTTACAACGTCAACATAGAATAACGCATTTTCCAATGATATCCTTTCTTAAACTTGTTTGGCAGTAATCAGCACATTCACAGAATGTGATCTTTTAAATGTAGTTTGCACCCCTGCCTTCTACCCACTGCCACCAGTAGGGAGGAGGTGAGGGGCCCTTGGGTACAGGGAGAAGAGTGGTCTCGTTCATGCAAGGAATATCTGTCCCTTGACCATACAGCTTAGGACCAGTCTGTGTAAGCATGGCATCATCACTTCAGTAAGAAGCAGGAAAAGACGTTGATCATAAGGGTCCATTGGCATTAGAGAAAAATGGTTTCGAAAGGCCTCCAAGGAGGAGATAAACATGGCCACCACCAGAAAACGACCTCACTTTTAGCGTGGAATGACAGCTCTGGTTTTTGTGTGCAAGAGGCTCACAGGATAAAGAATGCCTGCTGTTGCCCTTGCTACCCTGAACTTCTAGCAATATCACCACGGTTGGAACGTGGGCAAGTGAGAGCTGATGCATGAACCTACAAGGCTGAAACCCTAACACTAGTGGTAGACCATTGGTTGATCAGAACCCTGAACTCTCCTTCTGTCTAACCCGAATTGAACATTGCTTAAAAATTATGTGTGCTCCATTTTTATAGCCTAATCCTGTGCATGCCTCTGGGAAAAAAATATTATACTGACCGTTGGGAGGAATCCCTTGCTAGGGTACTCTCCTGGAACTAGACAAGGTCACCAAATCCTGAGATAGATGTGAGTCACTAAGCTTCTCAGAATATTTGGTTGACCCGATAGGTGGGATAAAATATTGGAGAGGGCTCCAAACAAAAGAAATAGAAATGGGTCCCATGCAGTTTTGGTCTTGGTTTAGGGCATCCCACCTGGATAGCTGCAGATCCTGGCGGGTCCAGGTAGTAGAAAGGGATGTTAAATATTTCAAGGAAGGTACTGCAAGCATGGGATGCCCTGAGGCCTGGGGTCAGGACAGGGGCCTCACTTGCCTGAGTTTAAAGGGGGCACTGACCACGACAGATGTTCAATTATGTGAAAACAGTTTTCTTCTATGTCCTAAGTCATCTTGTCTTTATTAATCTCATCCTCCTCAATTTCTTTAACTGTTCCCACAAGTGGATGAATGCCTTCTGAAGTATAACAACATCTTTGATGCAGTTCTTTCATGTGTGTGACCATCTGTGCACAGGCAGTGTCTTTTCTAATTATTTTGTACGTTGTGTCATCTGCATTGTTTATGTGTTTGCTTGGCATTCGTATAGTCAGTAATAGAATCTGTTCAAAATCAGTAAAATCGCCCTTCTTGTCACTTGTCAAATGGAAATGCTACCACATAGACAATCATAGTCATTTTGGTGCATGTTTTAAGGCTCATGCATAGGACCCTGGCTGTTTTGTAATTGGTACCAGTCATTGGTGATTTTTAAAAGGAGTATGAAAATGAGCTAGGTTTGTACAATTTTGATTTGGGGATTTAAAGAAAAATTTAATTTTAAAACATTTCAACATCTCTTTAATCAAGTTCCAATATAGAATCCAACCCCATGTAAGTTGATAGATCATTGATTGAAGCAGGAAATTAATTTTCTTTAGTACTTCATAGGATTTTTAAAAAGACTTATTAAATTGGTTTTAGTGGTTTTTAAATCCAATAAAATGTTTCATTGTTGTTAGCATCATTGCATTTTATTCTTCTTTAACTATTTTACTCTATTGCAGGAGATTGACGCCTCTGAATTAGCTAAAGGACTTATTTATAAATGAAGTGACTAGTTACATAAGTTTCTGTATAATCATGTTAGTGTATAGGTAACATTTGTGATAGCAAGACTGGATCATTGTTTTGGAAACTATCCCAGTTCGTGTAACATATATCCCATCTAGGAAATATCTGCCTAGGTAGCAGCAAGGCAGCCCTCCCCATGCCCTCTTGTAAAATCCCTTAATGGTGTGTTATCAGTGATGTTATGTTAGGAAACCTGCTTAAAAGGTTTCATGAACATAAAACATTATGAAGGGCATTACATTTAAAAAATGGTATTTGGAAAGTGGAAGTCCCCAGAAATCCTAGTCTTTTTTCAATTTTCTTCTCTATTAAAATTTTTTTGGAATAACGTAGTGTTTTCATACCCTGGACTAACAGAGACTTCTAACTAAAGTTTTACTGCCAGACCTGAATTCCTCAAGCCTCAAGGTTCTCTGAACTCTTTGAGACCCTTTTCCAGCCACTGTGGCCTCACTTCTCTGTTCTATTGCCTCTCTAAATAGTAGTGTTGCTTACTTGCCCCATAACTCCAAATTTGTTCACTAATCAAACACTAATTGTGAAAGGATCTATTGAATTCTAGGTACCATGCCAGTTATGTATGATATGAAGATGAAAGATCAATTTCAAGGAGGCGCCTTTGAAAAGTTATGTTCTCCTGGAAGAGAAGTCCAATTACAAAAGAATATGATAGGTGATGCAGAAACTCATGGGAACACAAAAGCAGCAACAGATGACAATTTCAGGCATTCAGTTAAGATGATTTTTAAGCTAAGTTAATAGGAAGCCAAAGATAAAAAGAGCCTTCCAAATGGAAAAAAAAAAAAAAAGATAGTGTGAACAAAAACATATGATTCTGAAAGAACATGAGGTGTTGGAGGACCAGTATGGCTGGACCTAAAGTCCACATGGGGGTGGTAAGAACCGAGACTTGAAAAGTAGAGAAGGTACAGTTTAAGAAAAGAAAATGAAAGAGATCATTCAAGTTAGTCATACAGACTGGGAGTAGAAGGCAGATAAAGAAACCTTGAAGAGCCTGACTGGATAGGAAAGAATACTGAGATCAAAGAATGAGAAAAGAAGGAGAACCAAGAGAAAATTGTAACACAGAAACAAGAAAAAAATGTAATAAAGGAAGGAAGAGTCAATGGTGGAAATTTTCAGGAGGGACATGCAACCAAATGAGAAATATGAAATGATTGCTGAATTTCAGAGCAAGGTCTGTTTCAGCTGACTGTTGGGAAGACAGAAACTACCATAAGTTGAGAAATTTAAGGAATATGAGTAAAAGGAGTATTCGAGGAGTATTTGAGTATTCAAATTTCTCAATAGAAAAAGAGAGACAGGAGGTGACAAATGAAGATTTACCCAGGCAGGCTATTTTTTCCCCCTCCCAGCTGGAAAATATTAGATCACATTTATCACATGAGGGAAAAGCAGGAGCTGGAGGAAAGGAAGAGAGTGGAGATACAGGAAATAGAAGAGATTATAATTACTTTAAAAGAAAGTGTGTAAAATCTGTCAGTTCCTTTCACACATCAACACCACCTTTCTCTCTCTCTCATTTCCTCTCCAAGTGAAGCTTGAACTTCCCCTTTGGCACAACTCTACTTCACCAGCAAAGCTATTCTTTTTATAATATCTCAGCCTCAGAACCTGGCTCATACTTTCCCTAGTGGCTGGCCCATTTTATTCCCCAGTTATCACAGCCTAAATATAAATTCATCAAAGTGCTGTCCAATTTTCAAAGAGGATGGTTTTAGCATAAAAAATACATTGATGAATAAAAAAATAGGATAGTTACAGGGCATCAGACAAGTCACTTACACTTTGAGCTTTAGTCTCCTATTTTTAAATATGATCTAGACTAGTTGATATCTAAAATGTATTTCAGCTTAAAAATTCCAGGATTCAAAAATCAAACAATTAAGAATTTTATTAAAAGGGAAAAATGCCTATTAGGAAGGTGTGATGGAAAGTCAGGGGGTCAGAGAGGGAGGTCTAAAATCTTGTCTACTTGTATGGTAGTTTTGTATCCTTACTTAAGATACTTGAACTCACTAAGTCTCAGATCTATAATCCAGAATGGGTTAGGTTTATGATTTCCTACAGGATTGTTGTGAAAGCCATGTGAGACTGACTGTGTAAAATAGCAAGCACAAATGTGGTAAATGATGGGTGCTTAATGACTATTTAGGACTGTCTTCTTCCCTAAATGAATTTTGCTCATTGATGTTGCCTTTCCTCAAAAAACAATAGTAAACATTTAATGAACTTTTACTGTGAGCCATTCATTAAGTCCTTTACGTGAATTAACATATTTAATCATCATAAAAACTCTGGGAGGTAATTTTTTTTTCATTGTTATCTTATAGCTGGGGAAACTGAAGCATGGAGAGGTTCAGTAATTTGCTCAAGGTAACTCTTATAGCAAGTAGCTGAGCCCAGATTTAAATCCAGGCAAGTCAGTTACAGGGTCTGTGCTTTTAACTACTACATCATAGTTGCCACATATTTATGAAATAATTCCTAGTCAAATCTGTGTTTGATATAAATTACATGTGATATAAAGCTCAGCTGTATATGGCTTTCAAATATAATTTCTGGTATAACTTTAGACGTATGTAAAATGCCCATTTTATCAGTAATAACTAACAGAAAAGTACAGCTCCCAGAGTGGTCATGCAATCTGTCAGAAGCATTTTCCGATAGCACAGAAGTTACTGTATTTGAAAAGAGGAATGTTGATCTGTTTTGTACAGTTGGCCAGATAAATACTTCGACATCTGAAGCCTTCTCTATACGTTTTCTTGTCCTAAAAGAGTAAATAGTAAAGCCATTAAAGTCACAAGAGTGTTTGGAGAGATAATTCTGATATGGATTAATAAACACAAGTTATTACATTCTCATAAATTAGTAAAGTAAAACTTAAATCATTAATATAATAATTTTGTAATAATCTAAAGTGGTTTTCTTTCATAATTAAATTGATGTCTTGGATGGTGATGTTTGAAATATACTGCCATTATAGAAAGTCACATTGTTGATTACAGATTTCTCAAAAACGAAGTTGAATAATCACTATCATTATTATCAAATATTAATTGAGTATACCCTGTATTGATTCTTCTTAGTTAACTAGGCAGTGAGTATTATCGTTAATTTGAAAACCCATCAGTTTCTATTATGAGATACTTATAAATGCGTCTAGTGAAATGAACGTTTCACTAGGTAACTAGGATATTTGTTTTTTTTTTAAGAAAAAACAGAAAGGACTATTATATATTTATTATATATTATATATTTATTATATTACATATATTATACATAAAATATATAATATATATTATATATTTATTTTATTTATTATATTATATATTTTTCAGAAAGAACTATTAAATTTATGGGTCAGACATTTCTGTTTGCAGAATTACAGAAATAAATAAGGAGGAATTGCCTTTTTAGAGAAAACAATGAATTTGATTTGGATATGTTGTATTTGAAATGCAAGTAGGCATTTGGAAACATAAGATTAGCGAGCAAGAGAGTGGTTGGGCCTAGATATCCAGGTTTTTTCTGTTTGTTTGTTTTTTGGCATTAGAAGTATTAAAAACCTAGGCAGGAGGGAGTCTAGGGTGAGGGAGTCTCTACTTTATGAGAGGAATGGTGGGACTGAGGAGAATATTTGTAGGAGTGAAGAAATCAGAAATGAGGAAGTTAAATGGCCTGTGGGAGGAAAGTAGATTGTTCCTTTGTAGTCTTAGAGGTAGAGCATTTCTGAATGAAGAGGAATCTGGGCTAGAGACCTCCCATAGGTTTACTGCTAAAGTGTCCTTGGAGATGGGTGTCACTGCATTGAGTACGTCATGGTACCAGGCCAATCAAAAAGCTGGCCTTCCAAGCACCCAGAAGAGTGTTGTTAAGTAGGGACTTTTGCCTAAACTGCTTTAGAGCTTTTAAGAAATAGATCCAAAAAGCTGAACTTTCTGTAGAGGCAGCTTGCCCCAGTAGTTGCCAGAGCTTCAGATCTGAATAGCTGATGATAGTCTAGCAGTCACATACCTGTACCATAGCTTCTGGAGCCTGTCCAGCCATTTCCTGCTTTTATATGAAGTCTAAGACCTTACCATTTGGATTTAAGTTAGCCCAGAATATGACCAAGTATGAAAATTAATACTCTAACTTCAACATTGATGTCTACTAATAATGGCCAATAGTCATCATTGTTTTATGATATACTAGATACCGTGCAAAGGGTCTCATTTAGACCTTGCATCAACTCTGAATTTGATAACATCATCAGCTTCTTTTACAGAGGAGGACATTGGGGCTCAGAGAGGATGTGTAACTTGCTCCAGGTGACAGAGCTAATGATGGAAAGCCAGTATGAAAATTTAGGGCTCTCTGATCTCAAATTGCACAGATTGTATGTGCTTTGCGTGACCAACAAATGCTAAAACATTAAGATAATTCCAAAAGAAAAATAAGGGAGAATTACTTAAATTTTGAAATCTTTTAGTAATTAGGAAAAAGCGATGACCTGTCATCAAATTAAATATTTTTATTCATAAACTTTTGAGTTCAACTCTACTTGTTACTCCTTTTATAAATACATGTCTTTTTATAAGGAAACCTCAGAACCAAATTCAGACTAAGGCTAATGACAACCAGTGTTTACACTGACACTGACTTTCTTAAGCAAAATTAGTAAATAGATACTAGTTAGCAGGTAAGGATTTTTATATTGCTTGAAAGCCAAACTCAGGTTTTTGTTTGGCTATACTTTTAACTTAAATTTCAATTCTTCTTGGTCTGAGAGGTTCTATTTCAATGGACAAACTCACAGTCACATGAGAATCTGTTTTAAAAGGAAAATCCTTGATGGTTCAAGCAGTTGGAATCTGTGTTGAATTCTTACTGAGGTTTAGGATGACTGTTGATGGCCAAAATGCGCTTTTGGGACACATATGTTACATGATAGCACCCAGACCTGACTTAATGCACTAAACAGATTGCTTGTCTTTCCTACCAGCTGTTCGTGTCTCCTTCGTTGTGTGTATTATGATTCGTCCCGAACAACAGATAAATCTGTACATTTTAATAGCATATATTATGTGAAGAGATTGTCATAGTGAAAATATAGGTTAGATTCTGAGACTCTGTCATCCCCGTTTTTTAATCATCCTAAATGGCAAAAACAGATGGGTGCTCCCATTGACTACAAAGGCATCCAACAACACATATATGACATCATTCCGTGATATTTATCTGGCATGCCCTGAGGTAATAAGCAATCCGAGATTTCTGTTTTCCCCAAAGTGTTGACCATTAGTGAATTATCTTATCAGAACTTCCGTTGTCAAAGTTCGTTTTTTGTTGTTTTGTCTAGTGATAATTCTCAAAGATAAAAATATATTGAAATTATTATAGACAAAAGCAAAAGGGCTAGGATTATTACCATCAAGATCTCAAAAGAAAAGCAATATACACAGCATCTTCCCTTGGAAAAACTTTAATGTCTCTATTATTTGACTTTGGCTTTTGCAAGGACATTTATACGTTTTAAGAAAAATTGACCGCAAATCATTCTGTTTATTCATTCACAGATATTTATCGAGTCTTTACTAAATGCTAGGAATACTAGCACTTAGTTCATACTAGAGATATACATTCTCTAATTCAATGAAGTGGAAAAAATAATTCTTGTCCTAATGGAGTTTAAAATCTAGTGGGGGAGTCAGACAAAAAACAAGATGAATAAGTAAAATACGTAATATCTTAGATGGTGATAAGAGCTACGGAGAAAGATAAAACAGGAAAGGCAAAACAAAGAGAATGCCATTCAGGGGTATGGGGTTGCAGTTTGAATAAAATACTTCTTATAGATTAAACCTCAAATATGTATTTTGACAACTTTATATGCAGTTTTGCCTAGTGTATACAATATGTGGCTTTTATATATTCATCCACTTAATTAGGTAATTATACTATATCCTACTTTTTTGTTTATGTCAACCAATCCCTGTGGTCATGTTAATGAATAATAAAGCAGTAGTATTTGGGGGATTCACAGACTACTCTTCTACATGAGGAGCTGGTGGGCATTAGTATGGTTATTCCACTATCAATCGCTATTATGCTTTTTATTATTTTGCCAAAAAATTCTGTTTTTTTTTTTGTACTTATCTTGCCTGTTGAACTCATGGTAAGAAATTGGTCATGAGTTAAGAATGCCTCTGTTCACGTAAGATTTTTACTTTAATATTACTGAATCAGTGTGAATGAAATGGTTTTCTTGAGGATTAAGTAGCAATTTCTCGTTGTGATTTTCATGCTCAGGTGCATGTATAGTTGCCCAGCTATAGAGGTTAGAAAGAATAAACATGTCATCTTCTACTCGGACACTCAGATGGTTATGCTATCACAAACTAGGAAAGGCCTATAGTTATACAATCCATTTCCATGAAGAGATTAGGTGGACTTCATTAGCCTTTACAAGTTGATGCAGATCATATCCCTGCTTGCTTTTTTTTTATAATCACTATTCAATCAGCAATATATAATAGCTGCATTGAAAGCACTTCTTGAAGGAAATGCAAATTATCTACCCCTCTAGATTGGGGATTACAAACTCCAAAGAATTAGAGAAGCCAAGAAAGTAATGCAATTGAATGAATTCATCTCTGTGACCTGTGGCATGGTGGAGAGCAAGTGCCTATCCAGGGGACAGTAATTCCTCAGATACACAAAACACTCCTGCATGTTAATTACTGGAGATGACCATTTTGCAGGCTTGCATTTAAATATACTATTATCTTCTTCTGATTAAAATGGGCTAGGAAAAGACAATATATACCAAAACCACTTTATTCTAATCTCTCTTAAAATATAATTTTTGAATTATAATGTGCTATGAATCTAACAGTCTATATGAAGGAAGTTAAAAGATAAAGATTTATGAAACACATGGTTCTATCACGTATATTTATATATCATAGTGTCCTCTTATGAGGATACCTGAGAGAAATTTCTGTCTGGTGTTAGAACCAGGCTTAGTGGTATTTCCACTGTGAACAAATGGCTGACCTTATATTATAGATAAATAAAGAGATGTGGAAACTACTATTCTATGCCAGGAGCTGGTGGCTTTATACATGGATATTTCACTAAAAAGGGTGTCATTTTTTGTCCTTTTGAGTTGCAACTTAATTCATGGCCAAGCTCTAGTCAATGTACCTCACCTTACAATATTCATTTTCTCTTGAAATTCATTCCTGACTTTGTCTTTCTTATTTTCATTTTCCCTTTGATCCATTTGTTTTAAATTTTATAGTATCTTGTTATTTTATCTTGTTTTGTTGTATATAAGCATGCAGAGTACCTTACAAATTTGGGGAACTGGTGAGATTAAGAATAAATGGATAAACAACTTCCAAAATCTATAGCGGTCAAAATTTTTCTTCTCATAATGACATTGCACATCAGTGCATAATGAGGTAAGTCACACATGCCAATCATTTTACCAAATATAACTAATAATAGCAAAGTGTTTACATTTTTTATGTGAATTGATGATAAATACATGGTTCTTATAATGACATCTTCAGTGAGACCATTAGTCACTTTCTTGAGTGCAATAAAAGAAGCAAGTTTACATCTAAAGCTGGGAGTAGCATGTAAACAGAAAGTTACCCTTCGTGTGTATGCATGATTGCCACTAGCCCATGTGGTACCTTTGTATGAATTAAGAAAGGACATTCTATCCTCCTGAAGGATGTAGTCCAAGGAGGCCTCATACCTTTGTCCTCAGAACATGACAAAGCCCCCATCTCCCTCAGCAGAGGAGTTACTGGGTATTTGGGGAGGCACAACCTGCTGGACCACTCACAAAAGCCCAGTTAGTTGTGGTACGTTGTGAATTTCATCTGCCACATGCGTCTGACCAAGGAAAACAAAACTGAGAGCCAGTGGGATAAATTCTGTGTTGGCAACATTTTAGAAACATGTAAACAAAAATAAGCAGCTCTGATCTCGCAGAAAAGGAAAAAAAGATAATAGGATAGATACGTGTCACATAAAAATTCTTAATTTTTTTGATATGTGTTGAACTCTTCTTGTATTTAATAGCTAAGTACTTTTTAGTAGGTCATAGGCCACTTGAGAATCCGATAAAAGCTGTGGCCCCTCTATAGGAAAACATGCAAAGGCATAAACATAAAATATTTTGTAATGAAGTTTCTGCTAAGTACCAGATTTTAGGTGACAAACTCCAGCTGTTAATTATAGAGAGCTCATTTATTCAATCATTTGTTTAGTAAAAGAATGATGACCTTCTTATGAAGGTACTGTACCTCTCTTGCCCTGTGCCTCAAAAAACACTAATATCTAGGCTCACTAAAACCATTCTCTGTCATTGTACCATTAATAAACAAGATTTCTGAACAAATCTAAACAAGAGCAGAGAGTTTTACACTACTTAAACAATGATTAATAGGGATAAATGTGCAGTTTCCAGATTATTTTTTTATCTATACAGTCCAGTATCTAAATTTTTTTTTAAATTTACATTTTTGAATCCCACTGATAAATTTTCATTAATAATTTGGGAAAATTACAAATTCCAACACACATGTTCTATACCACAACCTAATTTATTCATTTGAAACATTCAATCTCAGTAATCATTAAATAAACCAATTCAGTTTCTCTTTGTCCCAAAAAGAATGTTTAGCCTCTCAGATTCTATGTAGTGTATTCTGATGCTTAAGCATATATTTAATAGGAAAGCAAGGATTTAGTAAGCCATTATATATTTATTCAGTGAAATATCATATAGTCATTTAAAATGATGTTTGAAAAAATTAGTAGTGACCTAGAAAAAAATGCTTAGATATGCAGTAGTCCCCCTTATCCACAGGGGACACATTCCAAGGCCCTGAGTGGATGCCTGAAATTGCAGATAGTACTGAAACTTATATATACTATCTCTTTTCCTATACATACATACCTACCTATAGGAAAGTTTAATTTATAAATTAGGCACACTAAGAGTTTAACAACAACAACTAAAAGCAGAACAATTATAACAACATACTATAATAAAAGTTATATGAATGTGGTGCCTCTCTCTCTCTTTCTCTCTCTCTCAAAATATCTTATTGTACTGTACTCGCCCTTCTCGTGATGATGCGAGATGATATAACGCCTCCACGTGAGATAACGGGAGGTTGAATGACATAGCCATTGTGTCATAGTGTTAGGCTACTATTGATCTAATAGGTGGGTGGTGTCTACCATGTAGGTACGCTGGACAAAGGGATGGATGATTCGTGTCTTGGGCAGGATGAAGCTGTACTATTTCATTGTGCTATTCAGAATGGTGTGCAATTTAAAACTTATAAGCTGTTTATTTTCTGGAATTTTCTATTCAGTATTTTTGGTCCATGGTTGACTGTGGATAACTGAAACTGCAGAAAGCGAACCATAGATAAGGGGTATTATTGTATTTTAAGATAATAAAGCAGACTGCAAAAGAGCTCAATAAGTATGATTGCAACTTAAAAAAATACTACACATGGGGAAAAAAGACTAGAAGATACTTCACCAAAAATATTAGTGATTCTCTTTGGTAAAATTATTAGTTATTTCCTTCCTTTTTTACTTCCTTCTTCATTCATTCCTTCTTTTTTTCTTTTTGTTACATTGTTTTGTTTTCCAGAATGTTAAAATAAGCATATATTTATATTAACAATAGGAAAAACACTTTATTTTAAAAATATAGAAAGGACTTTGCTGAAGAACAGAAATTATATATATTAGTGAAAGGAAAATTGGCCTTACGCAGAGTTCTCGATCCTTGCTAATAAATGTTCATGCAGTTACAAAACATCAAGTATTCTCCTTGGGACAAAGAGATACTGAATCAGTTTGTTTAATGATTATTGAGATTGAATGTTTCAAATGACTAAATTAGGTTGTGGTATATAATGTGTGTGTTGGAATTTGTAATTTTCTCAAATTATTAATGAAAACATATTTTCTCAAATTATTAATGAAAATGTATCTTAGTAATGTAGATTAAAAAATGTTTTAGGTACAAGCCTTGTGTCACTTTGTAAATGTGATAATAAATTACTGGCACCCATACTTCAATTTCGTTTTGTAATGTCACTTTTGTGGCAATTGGTCATATTTCTTGTTTCCGCTACAAGTATCGGTTTGGGATAGATGTCATGAAACTGCTGAGATTTGTGGTTTGGGGTTGAAATTTTGTCATGACACTGAAAACTCTCACCCAGAGGGTATGGATTAAAATATTGGCTTCTACACATGAGATGGGTGAAACCAACACTAAAATAACATTTCAAGGGGTAGAAAACCAACCATTCCAGTAAAATGGACATATTTGGCAACTGAGTATTGTATATTAATTGCTTATATACACTCAGATCACAGGACTGCTGAGGAATAGAAACTTCAATTATTTTAAACTGTTTGCTAATAAGAACTAATATGTACAGCTGGGCCACCATGTTGCACAACTCAATGAAGTTCAGTGTGAATCAAGTATGAATGGTACCCCCCTAGAACTGAGCAAACACATTGGGCTATGCATCATGATTTTCTTTTTTCTTTTCTTCATGTTTTAAAGCTTTTTATTTGCATAGTTAAAAAAAATGAGCATATCAGTAATTAAAATCATTTGAACCAAAATAATGGTACTCTGATTAAACTGCCTTTTACAGTTTGCAAAACATCTTGGACCAGCTTGGTTTTTATTTCACATTTCACTGCCATGTCCCTCAGCTTCTTCACCAATATGCAAGTTCTTTTTCTTCTGTGCCAGCCAGACAGAGAGATGGGGAGGCAGGGGAGGCCTTGGTTATCAATAGTTCTCGATTCTTTGATGTGAAAGGAGCAGCACCTTCATTTAAATTTGATCTAACCTCTTTGCATCTTATGTAGTTAAGCAGCTAAAAGAAGTAAAGAAGGCAACACTTGTGGAATGTACAGTGCGTATTGGTGGCACATGCCTCATAATGATATGCCTGCTTGCTTCTGTTGGATTGTTTCTTTGGAAGACAGTGGTTTTTCTCACTTGCATTTCTGTCTTCTTTCTTTCTTTTTGTTACTGTCTTCTTTCATTTTCAACTTATCAAATTTCTAGATTTCTAGGTTTTTCAGACACGGTTCAGAGGAAGCAGAGTAAGGCAAGCGTGCAAGCAGAATCTGGTCTGCACAGTGGCCCCTGCCAAGTCATCATGGTTTTCTTGTGGCACTTTCCCTGGCCTTAATCAAAGCCAGTTTTCCTGAGGACTTCTATTACCCCTTTATACAGTGCCCTCATAGATTAGGAGAGAATCGTTAATGAACCATTCTGTTAAAGAACCTCAGCATGTTTAAATCTTCTTATAAATCTCATTATTTTGCCCATTTCATTTGTCAAAATATTAAACGGGCAAGAAAGACTTGATTCAAAACTATTCTGATAGAGGTCAAGATTGATTGCAGCAAGGGTCAAGATTAATCAATAGAGAAGAGAGATAGTTTCAACTCCACTGAAACAAAAAGCAGGAGAGGATTTGTTTTGTTTTGTTTTGTTTTTGATAGAGGGTCTCACTTTTTTGTCTAGGCATGAGGGCAATGGTGTCATCATAGCTCACTGCAACCTCAAACTCCTGGGCTCAAGTGATCAGGAGAGGTTTTAAATGCTGGGGTAAGCTGGTGGGAAGTCCTGGAAGATGTTAGTGAGAAGTTGGTCAGTGTGTTTGCTACATAGCAATTTATTGAAGTTAGGCTCCTAACCCTCCCCTCCCCATCCCAGCCCCAAGGGCCTGAGTTAAGGGCCCTGTCTTTCTTGATGATTGTATTTCAAAGGAATGGCTCCCAGGTCCTTGACAAAGACATTCCTGGGTTGTAAAACTGGCAAGAGTCCAAGGAAAGATTTGCATCTCAAAGGGGCAAATTTTCTTAAGTAAATTCTCACAGGCCTGTAGTCAGGAAGAAACTTGTGTAAGATTTAGCCAACCTGAGGAAATGCTTAAAGCCATTTTGGTCACATTTATTTTCCTGGGAGGCAGCATGGGAGCAGAGAATTGTAGTGTGAGACGTGGGTTTTATTCTTGGCTCTGTCTTAAGTATACTTCTTAGATGTTGGTTCCCTTGTATTAGTTTTCTGTGCTGCCTAACAATGACCACACACTTAGCTGCTTAAAACAACACATGATTATTTGTCTCTTGGTTTCTGTGGGTCGGAAGTCTGCTAAGGATCTCACAAGGCTGCAGTCAAGGTATTCACTAGCAATAGATTTTCATCTGGAAGTTGAGGTAGGTAAGCATCTGGGTACCCCTTACATGGCTCTTGGCAATATGCAGTGGATTCATGGTATCTTGCTTCTTCAGAGAAAGGGGAGAGAGAGTTACTAGGGCAAGTCAGCTAGCAAGGACAAGTTTTACATAATATAACATAATCATAAGGGTGATACCCCATCACTTTTGCAATAGTCTATTGATTAGTAACAAGCCACATGTCCCAAGTATGCTCAAGGGGAGGCATGTACATAAAGGTATGAACATCAGGGGAAGGAGATCATTTGGGGCCACCCTAAGAATCTACATGCCACATTCCTGATTTGCAAAATCAAAGCAATTTCATTAGTAATGATTTTCTTAGGTCCCTAAGAGTCCGCTGACAAGAGTCACTTCTGAAGAAGTTTGGTGATGAAGGTGGGCATCTTCATAATATAGAGCTCTGGGTCCCTATCCCTCCTTTAACCTAAGCAGAATGTTGAGATTCCTTATGAAATTTCTTTCCCTTTTTTCCTTCCTTTCCCTTCTCTTTCTCTCTCTCTCTTTCTCTCTCTCTCTCGCTCTCTCGATGCAGGTGTTCCATTTCCTTAAAAAAATTATATTAAAAATAAATGCTTTTGACCAGGTAATAATTATGATCACATTAAATAGAAAAAACTTTAAAATTAAAACTTGCATCATAAATTAAAGCTTAATTTCATGATTTCATGAATTTGACCAGATATAGTCATGATGTGATTTGTCCTGGGGAAAACTTAGATTCCCTGTCATGAGCAAACAACCTGTAAGCTGCTCACTTACTTTGCACAGAGACACATAGACAGCAATTCAATCAAACTTTTCCACACAGTTTTTATCCCTTGCAAATTCTTGAGGCTTTCATAGCTGTACCTTCTCCAAAGGGATCATCTCACTTGCAATGGGAAAGTCTAAAATAAATCCTAGTGGCATTTAAAGTAGTATGCATACGAGAAGGGACAAAAATAACATGTTGCTATCATTCTAGAAGATTTATTACTTATTTGTGCTTTTCATATTCGAAAGCATACTTTCTCTTTTCATTTGCAAAGTTATCGTTCCCATTGTCTTCATGTGAAAATGGAACATATGCTGATGCAATGTCTAGGCTGTGTTTACAGGCTCTCTGGAGGTGAGGTGAATGTGGGAGGGAGTATGGGAAGACACAGTTCCTTAGCAATTGTTTTTCTCATTATGTTGTTAGGCATCCCATCACAAGTCATCCTTGGAACATACGTTTTATATTCATTTGTACCATCAACTCTATAAATGATTTTTTAAATTTGTAATATTAAGGATACTGTTTTTAGAAGGTGCAGTGTTAGTATCACTATTGGCTGTAGATTCCAGTTGCTGTTTAATGCTTTACATATTAGAACTGCTAATACTCTCCTTTGTACTTGTAAAATGTAAGCATATGACCTTTTCAGGCACAGTGAGAGAACACGGATTGCATGGATCCCATGACTGTGAAAGATGAGGAATAGGTGCAGATTTGGTGGCCTCTGACTGCCAGTATCTGGTAGTCACGTTTCCATCCCACAAGATGTGCTGGGAATATGACCAGGCAGAAGCACACTTAAGTGAATCCAACAGTTGAACCTACCACGAAAGGATATGGTACACAGAGGGCATATGGAGAAGGCAAGACCACAATGGGAGCCTCCGAGGAACTCAATATCTAGTTGAGGTGGGAAGAATGTGGGCTATGTAGATGGTAAGTAAAGTATGGGGCCAGTTATTTATTTTCAAATGGGGGAATGGAGCAGGCTTCATGGAAAAGGGAACATTTGATCTGGGTCACATGGAGTGAATCAGCCTGAAAATTGTGTTTACAAGTGTGAGAATATTTTACTTAAAGGAAAATGCATCTTAAAAAAAAAAGGATGGCCATCTAAGTGTGTGGCTTCTTTGAATATACATATAATTTAATTTGCCTGGAATTCAAATTCTATGTGGCTGAGGGAGTTGGGGACAAAGGGAGAGATGACTCTGGAAAGGCAAACAGGAGTGAATCATGCAGGGCTCAGTTACCAGGATAAGAGATGGTGATTTTTTTCATGGGTATACGTAGGAGGGCCGGGTAAGTTATAGTGGGTAAAAACATAGAATTTTGGATCAAAGTCGTGGCTTTCCATCATGACTCTGCTACCCTCTAGTGATGTGAACTTGTGTGAATACATAACGCCTCTGACCTTCATTTTTTTAAATCAATAAATGAAGAACAGTAATACCAATTTAGTAGGGACATTCTGAGGATCAAGTAAAATTATGTACCTAAAGGGCCGAGACTAGTACCTGCCTCTCAGGGACAACAGTCAGTGAGTAGTAGCTATGATCATGCTAAAGAGAAGGACAGCAATTCCACTAACCTCAACCCAGCTACTCACTTTAGTTGCAGATATAACATCCTAAATATGGAGAAACTGATCCATTAGGAGTAGAACGCTAGACTGAGCAGGGAGTCCAGTGATATCTTGGAGAGAAAATCACATCAAACTCGTGTAGAATGTACAACAGAATTATCAATGAAGACAGAGAATCTAGAAAGAAAGCAACAAAAATGCAAAAGGAAACTAAAGGAAATTGAAAGTCTGTGGAATTGCGCCTAGAATAAATTCCTTGAAGTGACAAAACTGGGAGAGATTTTTCAGAAGTCTGTACCTTTGGGTAATCAGGGAAAAATTTATTACTGCACTTCACTGACCTGGAGAGAAGGAAATGATCGACCTTTATCTCTTCTAGTAACCTATGATTGTCATTCTGAGTAACAGGAACTGAAGATCGATAGACATATTAAGATTCACATGATGATTGAAGGATAGGACCATATCCTAATTAAAGTCAGAATCCGAAAGCATTGGTTGCTGGGCAGATATAGCTATCAGAAAGTTGGGCGATTCAGCGAACACAAAACTATGCCGTTACATCAAAGGAAGGACACTATAACCAATAATCCAGTCAAGGCATGTCACAGTTAGAGGTATAGGTAAGAGTCAGCAATAGAAGTCAGCACATGCCAGATTTAGTCCGTTGGTTATTGAAACAGTTCCTTGAGTTAGAATTTTGTGTTTCCTATGGTTCTTGTGTGGCTGGAGGAGTAATAAATTAGAAGAATCATTTGGGGTATAGTTGACATTGGCGGTATATCAATCAGGGATCTTAGCATCAAGCTATAGAAACTGACTCACAAAAGCAAAGTTAGAATTAATGAGAATAATGCAGGTTAGTGAATCAGTGGGAAGCTGGAGGTCCAGACTTGGACAATTTACAGGAACCACAGGCACACCAGAAAGCAGCCACTGTGAAGGTCATGTGGTCTTCATGCTTCCACGCTGACCTCCGAATATTATTCATGGCATCATTTGCTCAACATTTAAAAAGGCACTCTGAGGGCCTCAGATTGACCTGGACTCTGCCCATGTTTGGCCTCTGTTCTGAACAGGGTAATGAAGATACTACTCCTTTGGCTTCCTTTGTGGAAAGTAGTCACTATTTCCCAAGACAATGTACAATGCAGGGAGGTTCCCTAAACAGAGATTGGGACATTAATTGGAAAGGGTTTAGAGGTTAGACAAATGTCTTCCTAGGAGGCACTGAAGTGAAGTAGGAGGATGAGGGAGGGAATGAAAGAACGTAAAGGGACAGAGAAGGAAGGTAAACTGGGAAACAAATCCCAGTACTGATAAGAAATTACTGTTTTGGTGTTGGGTTCAGGGAGAAGGTGGTAACTGAGCTGATTTCTGAGGGTTGAGAGAGAAGCAAGAGAACACTGCATATAGCAGGACAAATATTAATATAAGTAGAAGCACAAAGTCTCATAACAATTCCTGCCTTGTTTGTAAACATGTTAATATTCCTGGAGTGGTGGGTAGATATCACCTGCTTGCTTCATGGCCTTTCTGATGAAAGGAATAATGGTGGGCTGCTATATTAATTTCAAGATGCCTTTTATGAGGAAGAATTTGCAAAGTGCATATTTTAGAAACCCAAGAAACCTGTGGTCATCCTTCCTCCCATTTTACTTCTGGTACAAATCTCTTAGTAACAAAGCCTACATATACTGAGATGAAATATTTGTCATATTAAACCTTAAATTAAGGCTTGACAGTAGTTGAGTGATCTTATTTGATGAGTATAGATTTATAAGAGTTTTGGCATGGGGGTTTGGGATCAAATTCTCTCACCTAAGCTGTGGGAACCCATGAAGTCTTTCCAGTAAGAATCATTGCAGTTGATACTTTTGCCAAATAGTGCCTCTTTAAAAAAAAATCACTATTTAAATCATTTCTCAAAAATAATTGAAAGTGTCTATTTTGTTATGCTCCTAACTGCTATGTGGTACTGTATATTTCTTTTCAAGGAACATGGTAGAAAATAATTCTGATTATAGTGAAATAAGGGAACATTGATATTGTTTCATTTGGTTTTTCCTGAGTTATAGCTTTATGTTTTTGAATTGTTTATCATACATCCTTTTGCTTGCTATCATTTCCAAATGGTGACTGTTACACATGTGTTTTGATATTCTTCATAAGTTATTTCAATATTGTTCATATATTAAAACTGAAGTGACTTTTCGTCTTTATAACACTAGGATAATTTAAAGGGAATGTTCTCGAAACATCATTCTATTTCATGGTAAGATGGGCCAAATAAAATATTTTTGTTCATTTGGGCAGCATGTCAACTGCTGTGTAGCTCAAGCAATAAGCATAATTTCTTTTAACATTTTGAAACAGTTCATATGGAGGAAGCCTAGGAGGTGGACCCTTGAAAAAGTGCTATTAAAACTGATGTTGAGAGTTGGGGTTACAAATGGAAGGATTATATGGAAGAAATCGCTGAATCTTTAACCCTTCCCGCTTTCCTGGTCCCACATCCAGTTAGTCACCAGCTTTTATCATTTCTAACTACTCTAGATCTCCCCTTCCCAATCTTACCAGCATGGGTAAGTGAGGCCTTGGACTTCCACAGAATGTCTTGGCCTCTGTCTCCCTCTGCACACATTATCTCCAGTGCTGTCATGCCATTCTCCTGGTTACGTTCCACGTTCCCCATTACTTAACACTGTCCAAGAAGAAGAGTTTTGTTGTTTAAGAACTGCTTTTATTACAAGCTTATTGAAAAGTACTCCCTTTAACCTCCTATCTGCTTGAACAATGATATCCCAAGGTCGAAGGATGAATGTCAGTGACATCCAGGCAGAAGCAGAGAAGTTCTTATTTTTGTACTTGGTGGCTTACCTGTCCCACTTGTCCTTTAAGATCAGCAGCTATTGCTTAGATGTCTGGAGGGTAATCCAGGCACAAACACTGATATGACCAACATATTTCACTGGCATTTCTTACTTTATGATGTATTCATTTTTTTAATGGATCTGAATTCATAAGCTTCCACCTGGTAGCAATTTCTTGAGCTAAGTTGTTTTTAAAAGCAGTCTTTTTTGTTATTTAGCAATTTGGGGGGAAACTCCTTATTTTATGGAAACGTGCCTTACTTAGCTTGCTTTGTAGATTACCAAAAATTGTGTGTAGTGCGCAGTTTGATAATTTTGTAAATATATGTATTTCAAAATTATTCATGGACTTATCTTGACAACGCTGAAGTCTATATTTAAATGGCAACATGTTTGACAATATTTTCAATATTATTACAATGTTTTATTAGCCCTGTTATTTAGAAACAAAAAAAAGTGAGTAAGAGACTAAGAGATGGAGTATTATAGTGGTCAAGAATGTAGATTGGAGCTAGATTACCAGTGTTCAAGTCCTGACTTCGGAAGTTATTAGCTCTGTGTCCATGGGCAAGACATTTAACATCTCCACACCTTGGTGCCTTCATCTATAAAATATAGCTAATCCTTATGGGATTGTAGTGAATATCAACAGAGCAAATAACAACTTCACTATGGATTTTATGAACGTATGCAACATGTATATATGAATTTTTCTTTCCATTATGAGAGATTTTTCAGAATGATGTTAAATTGTTTATAGTAAAATAAGAATCACAATGCAACAGGGAAAAATATGCTGCAATCAATTCTCTTCTGTGGTAGTCTTTGCCTTAGGTCAACACTGAGTGTGTCCCATAGACATAGCAACACAGCACAGGGGACGACAGTCCTGTGGGGGGGCTCCCTTGTGTGACCTTGGCCAGGTTTTCAAACCCTGCTCGGTGCCTGTTGCCTCATCCATAAAAATGCTAACGTGGGTTACATGATCTCTAAGGTGTCTTTCAGCTCTAAAAGTCTGTGAATCTGTCAATATACTTTGACTTAATGAGTTTTGCACATGGAATACTCTTGAAAGCATTTAGCTTTTTCTTTTTTTTTTAACAAACACTTTTTCTGGTGTTTCCTCCTCCTCCTTCCCACCCCCTCTTTTCCTCCTTCCTTCTATTACGTAGAATTTGTAGCGATTCCAGGCAGGAGTACTGCTCTCACGTTGGATAAATAATAGGATTTCCATTTCTGAGACACACTAATTGACATTCTAAGAGATTAATGTCTTACGGTAGGTTAAGACAAAACAAAAATGAAAAGCAAAAACTTAATTTTGCCTCCTAACTGAACTCACTTCTTCTCCATTCTGTTGATCTTCAGTCTCATTCCTTTCCCTGCTCTCCCTAACCTCATGAATGGTTTCCCTTTCTACCCGCTGGCTCCCAGCCAGAGTAGGACAACCAACCTAGATGTGTCCCTCTTACCTCCTGCCGCACTCTCAAACAAAACCATTCCACTTACTTAGCAGAGGCTGTTCTACTTACCCGACATATCTAATCGTTCATTCTCTCCTTTCCATTCCATTGCCACAGCCTTATTCAGGCTCTATTCATTTTTTTTTTTTCTTTTTGGCTTGGATTATTCCAGCTAACCTGTTTCCATTATTCAGATGTCAAATCCCTCCAATAAATTCTCCACTTCTCTGCCAGAGTGGAGTTTCCTGGAGTGCATGTATGCTTTTTATGTCCAGTTTCTTACCAACCCTCCATCGGCTGCCTCCTGCCTATGTCCCTTGGTTCAGTCATCATTAGCTGGTCCTTTCCCTGACCCTGCACACTCCAGCTATTGCTAACCTACTTTCTTTTCCCCAGTGTTCTTTGTTGGTACTTGCTGTCTAGCTTTATCCTCCTGTTCCCACTGCCTAGAATACCTTTCTTTTCCTCATCTGCTCAGTATCTACCAGGTGAATACCCAGTAATCTTTCAATACACAGCAAGTATCTGTTTAGCAGATTCCACCCCTGTGACATTTGTCTTATCACGACACCAGCTCACACTACCCCAAATCAACATCTCTTTGGTACCCCTTCTATCATTTGTAATACATGCGAGCATTAAAAAATGTTAGCAAATTTAGTCACAGGACAACTGAGTTGCACAGTGGGCACATGTTATCTTGACCTGTCCTGGTCTTCTTCACAAAAACCCACATCCTCTGACTCACCACAAAAAAAAAATAGATATGATATATTAAACTAGCTCTTTAGGTGATACTCAGCATCTCTAGGAGAAAACATTCAATCTCTGATTTCTTAGTACTCTGCCCCTATTTTAGGCTTCTTTCCCAGATTGGTCTGGGTATAAGGTGCAGAGGAATGAGTGATTTTCATAATCATGTCAGTAAAGAATGAGAGTTTTTGCATACAGACGCACCTATTTCCTATGATTCCCTGGAATTATGATCCTTGTCTTCCTGGCTGCTGATCTTTGCAGGTGAGGTCTACTGCTTATGTAATCTGCCATCTGGCCCCATGGTTTGGTCAAGGCTCACTTTTGTACCCTGGTTGACCAGGCCTTCTTCCAGTCCTTACTTGTTTTAGAGACTCTTTAACCTTTGAGACTACAATATCATCTGCCTCTGTGACTCTGGGCATTTACTCCAGCCTGTGGGATTCACCACCAAGACGGCCCTTTGGTAGGCCCAGTGACTCTCAACTCATTGTCTAGGCAATGTAAGAACATTCAGGAGTGCAAACTAGAGGCTCTTTCCACCTGACCACGCCACTCAGGGCAACCTGTGCACTGAGGCCCACCTTACCTTCATGCTTTTCTCCAATTATCCCATGTTTATAGAGGCATTCCTCTTTCCTCTCCCCCTCCCCACATATACCTGTTTGGTGTCTTCCCTCAAAGGAGTAGGAAAAGGAAGGAGGAATAAAAAGCAAGAAGCTTGATTGCAACTTGGTGCTTTCTTCGTGCTTGTAGGACAGTAAGAAGGTTTCCCTTTCACTTTGCCATTTTTTCCTTCTTGATTCATTCTTATGGGTAGGCCCTAATGAAAAAAGGTATTTTTTTTTTTTTTTTTTTGCATTATAGAACAGAATCTCTGATAATATCCAACACGCTTAGCTCTTAGAATATGGTTTAAACATACTGTCATTCAAAATCCTTGTAACTCCCCTATGGCATAGGTGCTGTCATTATTCCTATTTTACAGAAGGAGAGCTGGGGCTCACAAAGAGTAGTAACTATCCCATTGTTCACATCAGGCACATGGCAAAGCCTAATGCCCCTAACAGCTGTGTGTTGAGTAAGCCCTCCATATTCTTAGGTCCTGCATTCATGGTTTCAAACAACAACAGATTGAAAATGTAGTTAGGCCTATGATGGCTGTGTTTGTATTGAACATGTACAGACTTTTTTTCCTTGTCATTATTCCCTATATAATGTAGTATAATAAATATTTACATAGCATTTTCATCATAATAGATATTGTAGGTAATCTAGAGATAATTTAAAGTATTTGAGAGGATGTTAATAGGTTATATCAGGGACTTGAGCAGGTCTGGATTTTGGAATCTGCAGGCACACTGGAACAAATCCCCTGTGGAAAACAGGGGAAGACTGTACTGCTCTAAAAGCCTGCTGAATACAAGGCATCTTATATTCTTTCATTAGTATCATCTATTATTATTCTCACTCTCACTCTGTATGCTGCAGCCAGACTTATTTTCTTCTAATTCCTTTAAATTATCTTTTTCTTTCTTTTCTTTTCTTTTTATTTATTTATTTATTTATTTTATATATATGTATATATATATAGACCATCTGCTTTTGAGCCTGTTTGGAATGCTTCATCCTCTGCAATGTAGCAAGCGTAAAACTCAGTCCACAAAATCAGGTGGGCAAGAAATAAAGCAATCTTTTTTCATTTTAATTTCTATTTTAACCAACATCTGTCAGGCTGGCAGAAAATTAATCTTAAGCCTTTTCTTAGGGCTCCCTTATGCACCCACCTACCTTAGTACTCAAATATCATGTAGGTCTAAGGCATTGGATGTGGGTGTTTTGGGCCATGTAAATGCATCTCCCAGACCACAGGCTATGGAGAACATCGCCCAGGAACCCCGCTGCCCTACTCTGAAATCCATTGCCACATTACACACTTTCCAGGGGTTGCTCCCACCCATATTAAGTATTGCAAGGATATTAAGGCAAGCCTGTTTCTGGAAGACATGGGATATCTTTGATGGGCAACTTCGGTTCTGTGATTCACAGACAACTTTGCTGAACGTTCCTCAGATTACACGGCAGCCTAAGACACTTCCATCCCAGCTTTCCTTCCCACTCTGCTCCATTGGGATCAGACTTGTATTATAATCTGAAGGCAATTGCAGCCTTTTTAATGCTCTCACCCTATTTTTTCTCATAGGTGTTTCCCTTAAAGTCTTGGTACATTTAGTCCTGTCTTTTGTCTGTTTCCAGTAAAACCTATACTAATGCCAGTGGGATTTGATCAGGAAGTAATTTCATTCCACCCTTACTACTTAGAGGCATAACACTCAGTGGACAGGTTACTGTGGCCCTTCAAGGCTGCTGGGTCTTGGCTGATTTATTCCAGGTTTTCAGTGCATGAATCTTCTAAGATTCCTATGGTCCTATGAGCCTAGTTACCCCGGGAAGCTAAAAGCTTTGATAGGCCTTACTGATAACAAACTGCTCCCACCCACGTAGCAAATGAAGAAGCCCTCACCAAGCTTAGACTCTAGTGGGGAAAATATAGACGATAATGAAATGAATGAATGAGTAAATAAGTAAAACATTTTAGCTAGTAATCTTAGAAGAAAAAAATAATAGAGGTATTATATAAAAAATTGGGTAATGTTACGTTAAGAATAGGAAGGTTTCATTGAGAAGGTATTTTGCTTAAGATTTGAAAAAGAAGTAATTATTTTTTAATATCTCCTGTTGAAGGTATAGATAAGTTGTGGTTTTGAACTTATTATATCAGTGGAGAAAAGGACTAAATTTGAGCTCTAAAATCTGTTCATAGTCAAGTCTTGTTTTCTAGCTAACAGTAAAATTTTGGTCTAATAGGTAAACTTTTTAGGGTGTCCATTTCTTTATTGCACTTAAATAAGATGGTTTTCAAGATCCTAGTTATCTGGCTATTGATATAAAAGATTAATCTAGCTAGCCATCTATCTAAAACCATGTTATTTTAGTATCAACCTAAACACTTTTCAGAGCACAATGCAGTAAAGTCAGAGATACAGGATTACCTCATTTTATTGCACTTTGCTTTATTTCATTTCACAGATATTGCATTTTTTTTTTTTACAAAATGAGGGTTTGTGGTGACCCTGCATCCGGTAAGTCTATTGGCTCCATTTCTCCAACAGCATATGCTCGCTTGTGTTTCTGTGTCACATTTTGGTGATTCTTGCGATATTTCAAATGTTTTCATTATTATAATATCTGTCATGGTGATGTTGATTGGTGACCTTTGATGCTACTATTGTAATTATTTGGGGCAGTACAAACCATGCCCATATAAGATGATAAACTTAATTGTATGTGTTCTGACTGCTCCACCGACTGGATATTCTCCTGTCTCTCTCCCTCTCCTCATATCTCCCTATTCCCTGAGACACAACAAATAATGCTGTTGAATACTTAATAGATTAGATTATAGTATAAATATGACTTTTATATGGCTGGGAAGCAAGACAATCCATGTGACTCTCTTTATTGCAATTTGCAATATTCACTGTATTGTAGTGCTCTGTAACCGAATTGGCAATATCTCCGAGGTATGCCTATATCTGGATTTGGGTGGTGTCTTGCTTTTGTCCAAGATGAGTAACCTTGGTAAGAGTTTTCAACTTCCGTTCCTATAGAATAAAAGCCCTATTTCATGCTGTCAGAATAGAGATAATATATGTACAATGCCCAGCACAAATAACCTAGATGGTGGATAAATAATGTCTCTTGTGTTTTGTTTTGTTTTTATTTCATTTACTCCTCACAAAATCTTCATTGAATATACATTATTGTCTAAATTTTAGTAATTAGAAAACTTAAGCACAGAGAGGTCAACTTGCCCAGCTACCAAGTAGCAGAGCTAGTAAGAGTATTAATCAAGTTGTTAGGCTCTTATTTGTTTTTTTTTTATAGTTTACTTTCTACATGCGGTCTTGTATCAAAGAACTCATTTGTGCATTTGCAATATATTAATGTATGTATGTGTTAAAGTTACTAAAATTTATTAGTATATATTTCGTTATGTATTTTAGCAAATAAATTAGTATTAGTTTTATAACTTTTAACATTAGTTTCCTGATTTACTTTTCTGTACCTAAGTCTTAAACATAAAATTTTTAAAAGGTAAAAAGTAGTTTACAGGTAATTTATTCAAGTAGCTTTTTTGATGACTGAGGAAGAAGTTAGGTTCAAAGTAGGGAAAACAAACTGGATATTTAACTAAATTTACTTTTGTAAAGGCAGTTTGAAATTAAGCATTTTTATTGATTTATTTTTCTCGTTTGAAACTTGTGATATACAAATTCATTTAGTATTAAGTGTAAATTAATATTGTTTTAAGATTATAAACATAGTAGAATGCATAACTATATAATTACACAGCTGTAAAACTAGAAATTATGGAAAAAATATTAGATTTAATAGCTGTGGGACTTTAGACAAATTAACCTATTGAGGCTCACTTTTCTCATCTGAGGAATGAGGATAAGAATAAAACCTCTGTTATAGGCTGTTGTGAGTATTAAATAAGATAATGTAGGGTGCCTAAATATGTAAATGCTAGTTTTTTATCATTATTTTTATATAAAATACACTAATTGCTATGGTCGTTGGGGCAAACTTCCTTTCCTCTGACTTCCTGTTACTATGAGGAGGTTCTTGAGGGCAAGAGTCATGTAGGCTTAGACTTTGTTTCTTCACTGTATTTATTATCAATGTCAATGTGCCCAAAATATGTATCAATGACATGGAGCTAGTCTTTCATCCAAATTAATAATTTAGAAATTATTTCCTTGTAGGGGAGATACTGTTTCAGTTAGCTTTGCTACATAACGAAACATCCTTAAACCATCATTTGGCAGCACACTGTTCCGTGGCTCAGCTGAGGTGGTGCTTCTCTGCTCCATATGTTTTGGCTGCATTCATGCATTTGCAGTCAGTCAGCTGTTCCCTTGACCTCACTCACCCGTTTGACAGTTGGTAGGGGTTCTCATGTGGGCCACATATCTATAGCAGCCTACCTTGAGCCTGAGAAGCAAGAGAAAGGGCACATCCTGATGTTCAAGTGCCATTTAAGCATCTGTTTTTAGTGTTTGCTGATTTTCCATTGGCCAAAGCAAGCATAGGAGGAGTCAGTGTGAGAGAAGACAAAACAAAGGCATAGATAATGGGAGAAATGATCCATTGAGGTTCCTTATTGTAGCAACCTACCACAAATATAACTTTGAGCCTCCTTTGCTTTATTGGATTTTTACTTTATGCGAAATGCTTTGATTAATATTCAAGCTCATGAAGTAGGCATGCCATTGAACATGATTTTAAAGATTTTAATCAACAAGATCCCTTATTTAGAATTAGTATCTAATTCTAACTATGTCAGAATGTGGCTGAGGCAACTTTTAGTGGCTATGACTGGCAGTAAGTACTAAGAAAGTTTGTTCCTTCCCTGATGATAATGATGCTAATTATGGTGACAACACGAACCCTTAATGTGTGGCACACACTATGCTAAGTTGTTTACATACTGTCTTTTCCTATTCTCACCACAGTCTTCTTTTTTAAAAAATTTAAACATGAAAGTGATGTACTAAGAGGTTAATGAATGAATATCCCCAACATCATATACTAGCAAGTGGTGGTAATAATTGATGTCTGTTGGTCTCATGTCAGAACACGCCCTTTTGACCACTGTACTATATAGTGTTACATGCATATATATGCATGTATGTATCTTTATATATGTTTGTATCTTAAATATTAAATTAATATATGCAATTACAATATTTTATATTATCTTACTTATTAGTTATAATGCTATTGTATTTTTTGATTCTCCCAGAATCTCAACAGTAATCTCAGTGAATACTGGGAGTCAGTACCACAAAAATTACTAACACGATTAGATGAATTCCTAAAAGACATCATTTCACCATCACATCTACTTGCTTTCATAGAAGTATAACTTAGTTAAAACATTCAAATAATGGGTGAGTAATAGTTTGGCAATAGTAGACTGGTACTCTCATGGAACATCAATGGTGGTGTCATGAAACGGCTCTTGAGGCCTTGAATTTGGCAGCCAGTGAGAAGATTCCATTTGGCTTGTAAGCACAGGTAAAGGCCAAAGGGAGAAGGAAAGAGCAGGAGGGGCTGTGTATTTATGGGTGGGCTTTAGAAATGAAACTGTTCCTAATTCAGAAATGGAACTTGGAACTCAATTCCTAAAGCTAATAACATGAGGTTTTTAACTCTGCAAATCACACCAACTTCAGTTTGGTGGTGGTTGCAAGAAAGTGTTTTCTGCTATAGTGTAAAATAAATGGATACTAGTGATTGTACAGCAGCCCTGTGTTCTTATGACTCATTCTTCTTGGTAAATGTGAAATTTTTGATAGTCACTAAATATTTATAAAATAACTAGAGCATTTGCCTAATAAAAATATTTGGCTTAATTTTAGCCTTAGTTTTCTAATATTTACTAACAAATACAAGTAAGAAAATGGACATTTTTCTTGTGGTTTTAAGTACAACGGGAACTACTGTGGTCTATAGTTCATTGTTTTACTAAGAAATGATTATGTACCTATACCTTTACAACACACTTTGGCATCTGTAGAATTGGCCCTTTTCTCTAAGCTTATGCCAGAATAAATTGTGAAGAATTAATTAGGGAATATTCTTAAGATCTTCTTTTAGTGGATACAGATTTGTGAGATAAAACACTTAAAGAGAAAACAACTCATTTTCATCCTGTGCTCTTAATGAAAGGTAGATGCTAGAAGTAATTAGGTTTTTCTTTCTTTACTTTCAAGTCCTTTTGTTTATCTAAGATGATCCCCATCACCCTTTTAGAGCATTACAACTACTCAGAGAGGAGTCTAAGTTTTTAAGAGGCAATTAGGGAAAACCCTGAAAACCATCTTTTCTCACTAGAACTGATACCTGTTTCTTTGTTTTACCTGCCTAAGCATTAGAGTCTCAAAAATTATTTTCCAATCCAGATTCTAATTCTTATTTCTAATCCAGATTCTAATTCAGATTGACCATAGGTGCAAATTGAACATGCCAGTCTTAGTGCCCACAACAAAAAATTGATAAGATAATAATTATGTACCTCATAGTACGGTGGTGAGGATTCAGTGAACTAAATATTAATATATGACAGCAACCAGGCAGAGTGACTGTCACATAGAAATTGCTCAATTAACGGTGGTTTCTTTCCCCATTATATTAGTCTATAGCATATAGTAAACATGTCTTTTTGAACAAAATTAAACCTTAGTTGACAGTATTTTTGGATAACTAAGTTTTTAAAAATAATTATTACATAAATTTTGTTTTCCTCTCCTATATTTACAATTCATATCCTCACCATTTATTTGCATCTTGTACACACAGAGGGAGCAATGGGGGAGTTGTATTTACCATGATTTCAGAATTTCTGGAAATTTCTCTTTTGACAGTGTATACTTATAGTACTGATTTTCAGAAACATACAAAGCAATGATATGTCTTTTTTATTCTTTTTATCTTTGAATAAAAACATAACTTACGATACTTTTATTACACTAAGACCCTAAAAAAGTAGTATGCTTCATCCAAATTAGAAAATAGTATATAAAACTTAAATGTTTTTCCTTCGGTTTTGTTCTTACTAACACAGAAACCTGGAGTTCCTGCTGTTACTCAACCCCCAATACTCTGGTTTATTGCCTGGAAAAATTAAGATCTGTCTCTGATGTCCTAGCTACCCCATTTCTCAGCCCTTTGCCTGTTGCTTCCTTAGCACATCAGAGACATTGATCTTCATTCTTTAACAATTTCTGAGCAACTTGGTTCTTGTCTTAGCTTCCTTTTCAGTTAGTAAGCTGCTGAGTGACAGACACAATGTCTTACTACATCTCTCTGTTCTTTATAGCACTTTTGCTTATATTTGCTGCTCATGAAGCATTTGATGAATGATCCTGTCTCTCAGGGTCTCCACTTCAAACGTCCTTGAATTATACATATAGATATAAAAGTGGGTTACTTCTGCCCACCTACTAACCCACTACAAGTCAGCTGCCAAAGCTTAGATGCTTTCTAAGCTGTCGAGTGAAAGCAAATATTTCTTCTTTTTGTGAATGGTAGGGGACAAGGATAGACAGAGGAGCAGTGAGAGCTACCCAGGCTTACTTGGGTGTGAAAAAAATAAAACTCTAAGATCTAAAACATAAAAAAAAAAAAAAAGTGGGTGAAACCACTATTTAAAAGAAGCCATCTTTTAAAAGGAGCCTTTGACCTTAAAATATTTACATAAATATAAGAATATAAGAAATGATTCTAGCCCAGAGGGCTCGGTATATATTTTGATGCTACCTATATCACCTTTCTCTGCCATTCTCTCCTTTTACCACTTAGTCTAGACTTTCAGGTGTTACTAGACAGGAATCAGCAAAAAAAGAAAAAAAGGTACTAATAACGTTCTGTAGCAAATAAAATTTATCTTTCAACTATAATTGACTCTAAGAAAGTGAAGCATAAAGGGATTTGAAAAGTTAGATGTATCATGATTAGATTATGTGATTGACATTTATAACTCAACCAAGGTTATCTGTGACTTTTATGAAGGAAAAATAGACAATTAAGAGATGTGTTTTCTGCTACTCCTAGGTAGTAAAAAAGGAAAACAGACCTCTTCCCTGAGAGATACGAGTTAATTCTTTTCTAGAAATCGATTCTAGAGTAACGTGAATGTGTTTCAAGTAAACTACACTGACGAAGCCAAAACAACTTTAAGAACAACACTTGTCTTGTGTACCCAGTATTTTGAAAACACCTTAAGATAATTTAAAGGGGCACATATAATATCCTATATTCAGTGACATTTCAGTAACAAAAATCACATTGGTTAACTTTCTTTCTTGCTGTATTTTTTACATGTTAGCTAATGAACCTGAGGAGTAAAGTTACTATTTTTCTTGTATTTTTCTAATGAAAAAGTTCAAAATAAAAAAATACCTTCTTGTGTGTTCTCTTTTCTTTATATTTGAACTCTGTCCTTTAAATTGCTAATTTCCATTTTATAGCAAAACCACAATCGTGTGGCTTTTTCCATGGTGATTTACAAATCAGTTTGGTTTCAATGTTTGGCAGATATGCACTTGGTTGGTATATCAGATATGCTTTTGGTTGGGTTCCTGGTTGCTCCAGTGCAGCACAAATTGAATTGCCAAATATTTTTATTGGCTTGTCACCTTTGCTGTTGTAAAAATAATAAATTAAGGATCTATTAAAACCAGATTCTCAAGTGCCTGAACTATTCAAACTGTGTTGCCCAGGACTGATGTAAGTTTTGCCTTCTTTTTCAGTTTAATTTCAGATTCTGTTGGTTAATTTTTTAAACTTGTAAGTAATTTTACACTTTTTAATAGAAGACATATGTTTTTATACCAATAATCTATCCTTTTATTACTTAGTGAATAATTTATTGGTTTAAATTGGCAGTATATGATCCCATTAGTATATCGATAACTGCTTTAGGATCAGAAAATATTTTAAAAGTTAGAGTAATCTTGCAGACCAACAAGAATTGAAAAGATTTTCGTTTCCAGGATCAAATACTTTTTGGAAATGCTAATTAAAATAGAACTAAGAGATTTCAGTCAAAAGGCTGGCAAATGTATTCCTTATCGAAACTCTTCATTTAATAATGTTTTCTTTACTCTTTAAAAAGTTATTTCTGCCTAACCATTGTGAACAGAAGTAGGCAAATATTCAAATTAAGTTTTCTTTTTTTACTTTACCACTTAAAAGTTTTCTTTCTGTCAAATCAGCTTTATTGTTGGCTTATTTTAATTAAAA
>RJWJ010004783.1:0-73172 GCA_004363605.1 Indri indri | reverse complement strand
TGGATGTCGGGCAGGGGGGAGGGGGAAGGGGGGAGGGGGAAGAGGGGACGGGTATATGTATACACAAAGAATGCAATGCGCACCATCCGAAAGATGGACATGCTTGAAACTCGGACTTGGAGGGGAGTGGGGGCAAGGGCAACATACGTAACCTAAACATCTGTACTCCCATAATATGCTGAAATAAAAAAAAAAAAGAAAAAGAGAAAAAAAGAAAATTCTAGAGGTAAAAATCAGCATTCTTTACTACCAATCCAAAATAATTACTATTCTTTCTGAGTTACTAAGATGGGCACCTTTGGGCAATTGTGTTAGATAATTTGATTGATCTTTTTACTGGTTGTTTTAAAATAAATTCCTCGTTTTTTCAAGAATAATAATAATTCCATTCTCAGACCCAGCTTCCTCTAACAGTGCCAACAACATCCAAAGGATTTTACTCTGTTAGGTTTGAGTCTGTCTTTTCAATTCCATCCCTAGAGAAAGCCAACACGTGGTACGGGTGCCGGCACCCCCAGAGCGCTAGCAGCAGCTCTTTCCCAAGCCTGTGTCTCCTTTTGCCTTTTCTGTTCTGGTGCCAACTCCCCTTCCAGTCACACTCCAAGCCTCTCCAGAGATGTGGAGAAGAGGGAGCCTGGGTGGCTGACAACGACCCTTCTGCTCAGTGTCCCTATAAAACACAGAGCACTGGGCAGACTGCAGGGGGTGCCCCGGTGCTGACCCAGTGGGGCTGTCCGGTTTCGCCAGCCTCCCACGTGACTGATCCAGGTGGTTGGAGTCAAGCAGCTCCAGTGAGCATTCTCTCCAAATACTGGTTGTTGGAACAACCATAATTAAACATTCAACTATGAGAAATATTACATAAAGACAACTAAGAGAAAGAATTCAAAATACCAGAGACTGAAGAGAAGCCAGCATAGTAGGTGGAAAAAGTGTTGCTGTGAAAGATCTAAATGCTGGAGAGTGGGAGAAGAAAAGAAAGAAAATCAGAGAGTGAAAAAGAGGTTTCCTCTAAAGATTAGTATTGGGCTGTCTTCCAGGAAAAAAAAAAAGAGAGAGAGAAAGAGAGAGAGAGAAATAAATGTGGAGCCTCTCAGGGAAGGCTAAAAGCACTGATTTCAGGTATTGGAGACTTCAGAGAGTAAGAGCTGTTTCAATCTAGAACCAAGAAGTGGACCTGAGGACCCGGAAGAGGAACTGGGTGAGCTGAGGTTAGTGGGAGAGGAGAGGCCAGCTGGGCTGATCATAAAACCTGGGACAATGGATCAGTCAAAGTCTGGTTATTGTGTTTAATGGTGCCAAGCCAAAGATAGTAATAAGACTTGATTTATAATTATCTATCTTTATATAGCTTGTTCTCTGGGTAGTGCAGTGCTTCTGTTGGGCTGAGCAGGTGTTGCTTTGGGGGCCTTTGTGGGCACAGTAAAGATGAAGAGCTCTGGGACAGAGGTAGGATCCTTATCCTTAGGGGGTGAGTTTTCTTTCCCATTTCCTTTGGGTCTTGTTAAGCAGTAGAAAGGTACCCAAGCTGGAATACTGAGTTTTCCTATGTGGGGCCTGCCATACACTTATTTTCAGTGATGGCTAGAAAAAACCAATACGGTCCGCTTTACTCTAACCTAGGACAGGACAAGTTTCCACAACCTTCAGAAAGCATACAGGTAAAGACCTTGGATCACTAGTGACTTATGATCCTCATCCTCTTCCCTTTAAAACATGCAAAAGTTTTGGTGTATTTCAAAGGCAGCAGGAAGATAGCCACCCAACTATCTCCTGGGCAAGGTAACCCTAGGTCGGAGAAGGGATTTCATATAATAGGCTAATGAGCCTACAGCTGAAGAAGCAGAGAGACGGACATGACAGCAGCACCGAGTCAGGGCAGGAGGGTGGCCTGGCGGTCTCCTAGACTGTAACTACTGAACTCAGTCCATAGGTAATAATGGCAACTACTGGTGCGTAGTAGTAGAAGTAATAATATCGAATACTTACATAGAATGTTCTTACATATGTTAACTTATAAACTCAATAATTCCATGAGGTAACTACTATTGTCATTTCTACTTTACAGATGTAGAAAAATGAAGTACAGAAAGTTAAAAAATATAAGCTTTAAAAAAAGGATGTGAGCTTAAAGAGGGCAAAGATTTCTGTCTTTTTTATTCACTGCTGCTATCCCAATGCCTGGCACATGTTCAATAATTATTTGTTGAATTAACAGTTAACTGATCCAAGATCATGCAGATGGCATGGCAGGGCTGGGATAAGAAATGAGGTTTGATGGCTCTAGAAGTCCCACTGTTAATTACTGAGCCGTACTGTCCTAGATGCTGTTACAGGAGATGGGCTTTGTGTGTCTCTCAGCCTGAGTTATAGCTGCTTAATAAACCCTGCTCTCACCCTCAAAGCTGGCTATCTGAGGAAACACTTCCTAACTCATTTTACGAGGCCAATATTACCCTAATATCAAGAGACAAAGACATTACAAGAAAGGGAGACTACAATAGCTCTCAGGAACACAGATGCAAAAACCCTTAACAAAATATTAGCACATTGAATCCAACATTTATAAAAAGAATTATATACCATCACCAAGTGGGATTTATTCCAGGTACACAAACCTGGTTCAATATTAAAAAATCATTTATTGTAACCCACCACATCAACAAGCTAAAGAAGAAGAAATCATATAACCATATCAGTCAATGTAGAAAAAGCATTTAACAAAATCCAGTACCCATTCATGATAAAAAACTGTCAGCAAACTAGGAATGGAGGGAGAACCTCTTCAATTTGATGAAGAACATCTACAAAAATCCTACAGCTTAAGTTCATCGATTGTAACAAATGTACCACTCTGGTGGGGGATATTGATAATGTGGAAAGCTATGCATGTTTGGGGACGAGTGGGTATATGGGAAATCTGTGTACCTTCCTCTCAATTTTGCTGTGAACATAAAACTGCTCTTAAAAAATAAAGTCTATGAAAAAATACATATTGCCTTGGATCAGGAGTCTTGACATTGTGAAGATGTCAATCTCTCTAAATTAATTATTACAGAATCAAAACTTTTTAACTTGACAAAATAGTAATGCTCAACCGAAAAATAAACTTAAGCAGGACAAATAAAAAATTCTGAACAAAGAGTAATGTAAAGGGGACTAGCTCTTTCAGCTGTTTAAAATGTATTATAGCACAATTATAAGTTTGAAAGTGCAGTAGCCACATGGAAATAAACAATAAAGCTCAATAAAATTTTCAGAAGATTTAAAAAAAACCCTATAACTAGCATCATACTTAATGATGAGAAACTGAATACTTACCCAAGATAGGGAACAAGGCAAGGATGTTCTCTTTCACCACTTCTATTTAACATCATATTGGAAATCCTAACAGGTACAATAAGACAAGAAAAGGAAATAAAAGATACATACATTGGGAAGGAAGAAATAAAACTGGTTCACAGAAGACATGACTGTTTATGTGTAAAATCCCAAAGAATCAATCAAACAAACCTCCTGGAATTAATAAGTGAGTATAACAAATTCTCAGGATATAAAGTTAATTTACAAAAGGCAATTGCCTTCCTTTATACCATCAGTAAACAACTGGAATGGGAAATTTTAAAATGATACCATTTACCAAAATGAAGCATCAAAAAAAGTGAAATACTTAGGTATAAATCTATCAAAACATATAAGGCTTTATATGGGGAAAACTATAAAACTCTGATGAAAGAAATCAAAGAAAATCTAAATAAATAAAGAGATAGTCCATATTCATCGATTTGGAAAACTCAATATTGTTAAAATGTCAATTCTTCTCAACTTGATCTATAGATTCAATGAAATCCCAATCAAAATCCCAGCAAGCTTTTTTATAGATATTGACAAACTGATTCTAAAGTTTATATGAAAAGGCAAAGACATAGATTAGCCAACACAATATTGAAGAAGAATAAAGTTAGAGGATTCACATTACCCAATTTCAAGACTTACTGTAAAGCTACATAATCAAGAAGACAGTATGGTATTGATGCAAGAACAGACTCATAGAGCAAAGGAAAAGAATAGAGAGCCCAGAAATTGATCCACATAAATATAGCCAATTAATCTTTGATAAAGGAGCAAAGGTGATTCAATGGAGAAAGGATACATTTTTAATAAGAAAATGAACCTAGACACAAATCTTACACATTTTATAAAATTAACTCAAAATGGATCATAAACCTAAATGTAAATTTTTTTTTTGAGACAGAGTCTTGCTCTGTTGTCTGGGCTAGAGTGCTGTGGCATCAGCCTAGCTCATAGCAACCTCTAACTCCTGGGCTCAAGCGATTCTCCTGCCTCAGCCTCCTGAGTAGCTGGGACAACAGGTGTGCACCACCACGCCTGGCTAATTTTTTCTATATTTAGTTACCTGGCTAAGTTCTTTCTATTTTTAGTAGAGATGGGGGTTTTGCTCTTGCTGAGGCTGGTCTCCAACTCCTGATCTCAAGTGATCCTCCTGCCTCAACCTCCCAGAGTATTAGGATTATAAGTGTGAGCCACTGTGCCCAGCCCCTAAATGTAAAATATAAAACTATAAAACTTCTAGAAGAGAACATAGAAGAAAATCTAGAAGGCCTTGGATTTGGTGACAAGTTTTTAGATATAAACCAAACACATAATCAATAAAAAGTTGATAAATTGGACTTTATTAAAATTAAATTTTCTTCTCTGCAAAAGACACTGTTAAGAAAAAAGAAAAACCACAGACTTAGAGAAAATATTTGTAAAACATATATCTGATAAAGGACTTGTATCCAAAATATACAAAGAACTCTTAAAACTCAACAATAAGCAAAGTATGGTGGTACATGCCTGTAGTCCCAGCTACTTGGGAGGCTGAGGTGGGAGGATTACTTGAGCCCAGGAGTTTGAGACTAGGCTGGGAAACATAGTGAGACTCTATCTCTTTTAAATAAATAAACAAATAATGAAAATTTTGAAAAACCCAACAATAAAAAAATGAGCAATCCAATTTTTTAAAAATGGGCAAAAGTTCTGATCAGACACTTCACCAAAGAATATATACAGATGGCAAACAAGCATATGAAAAGATACTCAATATTATTTGTTACCAAGGAATTGTAAATTAAAACAACCACAAGATTCCACTATACACCTAAGAGAACAGCTGACATACAAAAAAACTGAGGCAAGTATGCAAAGCAACTATTGTTGCTAGGAATGCAAAATGGTACAGTAACTTTGGAAGACAGTTAGATAGTTTCTTACAAAGTTGACATAGTGTCACCATACAATCCAGCAATTGTGCTCCTTAGTATTTGCCTGAATGAGCTAAAAATTTATGTCTAAATAAAAACCTGCACATAAATGTTTATAGTAGCCTTATTTACAATTGCCAAAACTTGAAAGCACCCAAGATGTTCTTCAAAATCCTTCAATATGTGCATGGATAAACTGTGGTACATTTGTGCAACAAAATATTATTCAACAATAAAAAGAAATGAACTATCAAGCTATGAATAGACGTGGATGAATCTTAAAGGGAAAGAAACCAGTCTGAAAAGGCTGTATACTCTGATTACATTATATGACATTCTGGAGAAGGCAAAACCACAGAAATGGTAAATAAATCAACGGTTACCAGGGGGAAGGAGGAAGGGTTGAATAGGTGAAGCACCAGGATTTCTTAGGGTGGTGAAACTATTCTGTACGATACTGTAATTGTGGATACATAACACTATATATTTGTCAAAACCTATAGAATTTTACAACACAAAGAGTGAACCTTAATTTACGCAAATTTTAAAAAATCATGTAGGAAGTCGGGGATTCTAAGATAGAATGCAGAATGTGACAAAATAATCAAACTGTATTACAAATGTATAAAACCACCTCGCTGAAGGGGGTGGGGGTAATGGTGCTGATTTAAGTTACTTTGGGAATGAGTGGAGTCTGTAAGATTAAAGACAAAATAAATTGTACATAAGCATTATAATCTAGTTGATAAAGTTGTTTCCTATGAGGGTTTGTGTTAACAATTCTGATGCCAAAAAAATGTACACTGGAACTGAACAATTAAGTAGATAGATGGTGGATCACAAGAGCCAGGTTTCTTACTGGTGGAGTGGGAGTTTATAGATAAGCAGAGAGGAAACTAGAATGATCCATGTAATAATGGATTAGAGCTGGAGACATCAGTATGAATTTATGGTTAGTTTAACATAGATAAAAATGGTTACAGATGGAAATATTTGTGGATATGTGTATATACACAGGCTAGCATACACACATAGATTTCTTTGCTCTGTCAGCTGAGAGAACTAAGAAGCATTGACATCCCAGTAGCAACAAGCACAACAGGTACCCAGATGTTGGTTTCTTAGACTGCTTTTCAATAAAAGGAGCCAGGGCTCCTTAGAGAAATGGCTGATATGAGGACTGGGGTAGGAAATACACAAGGTGAACTTGGAGCATCTGGTAGTATCAGAAAGTAAGGAAGTGCTAAAAAAAAAAAAAAAAAAACCACCACCACAACAACCCAACAAACGAAGAAACCAAAGCTCACAGTAATGGAGGCATGCCAAAGGATAGAGGAGTCAACTGAGTTTCAAAGCTGGAACAATTTGAGCAACAAAATAAAGTAGTATATTGGATTATAACCCCCCCAAATAAGTTTCCTTATAAATAAGTCCATACTGATATAAATAAATAATTAAATCAACAAATGAATGAATGAATAAATAAATGAGAGATAAGAGACAAATCTCCCCAGCAGAAGACACCCAAATGGCTTATGTAGCTATTCCACTCTGGAGTAAATGGATCATAACTCCTTACTCCTTAAGTGTGAGTTGTGCCTAATGACTTCCTTCGCAAAAGTGCTGTTTGGAAAGGAGGTAGGGGAGAGTAACTCTGGTGGACAGACCTAACAAACACTATCTTGGCCAGGTGATCAAGGTCAGTATCAACAGCGATAAATCATGTTCACAGTATGTACCCTTGATATGATGTGGTAAAAATGATACTTTACCTCTTTGGTCTTCTTCCCCCAAATCCATAAGTCCAGTCTAATCATGAGAAAAGAGTTAGACAGATCCCAATCGAGGGATATTCTACAAAATACCTGACTCCTCAAAACTGTCCAAGTCATTGAAAACAAGAAAAGTCCAAGACACTGTCACAGCCAAGAGGAGCCCAAGATGATGATTCGTGGAAAGTGGTCTCCTGGAAGGGATTCTGGAACAGAAAAATGACATTAGGGAAAAACTGAGAAAATCTGAATGAAGTATGGACTTTAGTCAATAATAACATATTAATATGAGTTTATTCATTATAACAAATGTACCATAGTAATGTGAAACGTTAGTAGTAGGGAAAACAGTGTGGGGTGCTGTGGGAACTACCTGGACTGTCTTTGAAATTTCTCTGTAAATCTAACATTATCCTAAAAAATAAAGCTCATTAAAATAAAGTTTACTTAAAAACAAACAAACAAACGACTGGCTATCTGGCTCCCCAGATCACCTGGTGCAAAGCAGGGCCGGGTGGGGTGAGGAAGCTTCCGGGAGTGCAGAGCTGGCAGTTCCCAGGGAACAGAATGAACTTCAGGTTTCCAATTTCCAGTTCCCAAACCTTCCCGACACGGTCAGGGTGGGTGCTCACACAGACCCAAGGAGGCACTCTCCAAGGGTGGCCGGCAGAGTGTCATCGGACCGCCCTGGTCGGCTGTGGTCTGGGGCACACAGTGCCTACCTGTCCCGGTTACTCCGGGCTGGGCTCTTTCTTCACAGGCTGCCCTACACATCCCGTGGGCTTCCTCCCCCGGCCTCCTTAGGCCCTTGGCTCTAGCCCCTGAACTCCCCAGCTCTGCGGGAGTTGGTTTAGGGGTGGGCAACTCACCACCCGACTCGACTCACGGTAGTCTTGAGAGAAACAGGAGACAGGGTTGAGCGCAGAGGTTAGGAGCTTACGGTGAGAAAAGAGGGGAAAATGAGGGCCTTTTTGTGCCCCAGTTCAAGCCACGGTTGGGAGGGTGTGCTCTTCACTCCCCCTGGGGAGTTCAGAGGGAGGGAGCCGGTTGCCCGCTTTCCGGAAACTGAGCAGAAAGCCGCAGGGATTTGCAGGGGGAGAGAGTTTCGGGATTAGAGTAGACTTCGGGCTGGGAGAGTAGGATAACTGCATAAAGTTTGGGGTGGGGGTGTGTGCAACTTTAGGGTGAAGGTCCCAAGCCCAGGAATATCCGTTAAATATCCATGTTTTTGTAGCAAGGGAACCACTTTGACTTTAAAGTGGGAGGCGCCAGCTGCCTGAGAGTGGTTTTTTGGACAGGTGGCGCGTGCGCTCTGGATAGCTGAGGGTTGGCATGAGATGGGGCTCTCTGGAGAGAGGAAAGGGGGCCAGGACCCCAGAGCCTACTAAAAGGCGCCATAGGAAGGGGTGGAGGAAACCTGGAACTGGTGTCACCTCCCCAGTGGGTGCCAAGAGCCTGCGGCATGGTGTGAGACCAAAGCCGGCGGGTCCCTGCGCTGGCCGCGCCCTCTCCTCTCCAGCTTTACGCACGGGCTTTGGGTCGTCTTCTGGCCCCGTGAGGAGGGCGAGGGAACTCCAGCCGCCTCTCCTGAGGACAGGACTTTTTCCACAGCCACGGGGCTTTATACCAGGGGCTCCCAAGGGCGGAAGAAGCCAGCGCTCAGGGCTCTGCATCGGGGCGAGGGACAGGCTGGAATGGCCACGGCTGGCCCTGGAGAGGGGCGCACAGCCTGGTTGGCCGGTGGCAAGACCTATGAGTTAATGTATAATTGTGAGCAGATGGCGGGGGCTGGCGGCAGCCTGGGGCCTGGGCCCAGCTAATGAGGGACAATTAGCCCTAGACCCGGTGGGGGTGGTTGAGAGAGTCAGACAGTGAAGGCAGATATTTGCTCCTCAAACAGTCTGGCGCGCTGGGCAGAGGGCTGAGTGGCTGAGCCTTTGGGCTCAATAGGCCCCCCTGCCAGGGCCCTTTCCCCATTTTCCCTCCCCTCATCACTTGTGGGTCGAAAGCCTCTGTTTGTTCAGACCTGAGAGCACGTAGTCATAAAGGCGGAGGGAGAGGGTAGTTTATGGGGGAAATCACTGCCACCACCATCTGCCAGGGCTTGTCCCTTCTCCCCCCTGACACCCCTATCTCTGCCCTCATGCAGCTGTCTATAGGAATAGCTGTCAGGGCATGAGCCATGACCCCCAGATGCAGGGGCAGATCCAGGGGGAGGTATGAGGCAGGAAAAGGGGACTAAGAGCAGGCCTTGCTGGGGACCTGCTCTCACCCGGGCATGGCTAAGCAGAGTGACCCGCAGTCCCTAGCTGCCCTGGGATGGAATGGGCTCTACTGCCTGGGGACATGTGCTGTCCTGCCTGCCAGTGCTGAAACCACTTGCTGCAGTCTCCCCTGTGCCCTGGGGCGCTGGCCCAGCCTAAGGAGGCTGGAGGAGGCTGGAAGGAAGGAAGTATGTGTCTGGGTAAAGTAGGACACCCACGTCTGTGAGACATTTGGCTTTTGAGAACAAGAGTTCCTAACCCTAGGATCAAGCTGAATGTACAACACCCATTCCCACCCCCCAAAACCCAAAGCATTTACCAGTGGAATCCAGTCTTCTCTCCTCTTACTTCTGGGTCTAGTCTTACTGTCCTACACTCTGCTTACTTTCTGCCTGACTTCTGCAACAGTGTCACAGAATCTGAGATATGGAATGGACCCAAAAGTCTTTCCATGTTGGCTTCCTCACACACAGCCCCACCAGGGATCTGCCCAAGACCGTGCTTGCAACAAAGCTTCCATGCACTGGAGGTCGTGTTTCACTTCCAGCATCCCACTCTGCAGGAACCACCTACCCAGCAACTGGGGCCCCTCGTCCCACCAATGGCCCAGATAACCTGTGGTGTCTTTTATGGGAACAGCAGTGCCATTAATAACTTAGAGTCTAAAAGCACCAAATCCCTGGTGGAACGGAGCCCGATAACATCTAGATATGGCAGAAGGAAAGACAGACTGCACGCCTCCTCATAAACACCCCACATGCATGTCTAACTACCCTCAGAGGCTCATTCCCACCACCACTACCATTTCAGTGTTCCAAAGGCCAGGATCCCCCTGTTTCCAGGCAAGAACTCAGCCTTGGTGTCACCTCAGTCAAGGAGTCCACTGGAGAATTGGTGAGAATATCCCGTGGGGAGAACTGATGCTATGTGACATAAATTCTTCTCCATTTACCCTCATTCTCTTGGAGTTTTAGGTACTAACTCAGTCAGTATTTAGGTACCAGTCTATATACTCATCTATCTTTTAGAGTAATACACACATGACCTAGCAGTTGTCACCAAAGCCCAGGCATGTGTGTTCTGGTTAGGAAGCTGTGCTGGTGGTGGTGCTGGAAGGCTCCTTGTGCTTCTGTGCATTCAAAGCATTAGGGACACAGTCTGAAGTTCCCCGTCTTCCATGTCCCTATGCCCTTCAGGAGTACTGGTCCCTGTGTGGGTGCTTTCTGGGTCCCTGTGTGGGTGCTTGCATGAGAATGGCTGTGTCCCTGCTTCAGGGTAGTAGGTAGACACAAAGTGGGCTCTGAGGACTCCCCATGGAAGGACACAATGGGTCATTGGCTGTGGTTTGCCCTGCCTCAGGGCCGGTGTCAGTCAGCCCATGCACACCTCCCTCCTCCTCTCTCCTCTGCTCATGGCCTGTGACATCACTGGCTGCTCCCAGAAGGCTGCCCTCTGTTCCAGAGCACGGGCTCTCTGTAGCTCTGGACCCCCTGGCAGGACTGAAGCAGGAGCAGAGTGGAGGCTGTCACCAGGACCAGAACACCACCACCCCTGGAGCCTGCAGGGGTCTCAGGAGCCCAGCATAGGAGACTGAGACCTCCCACTGACGCTCCCACCTCATTTCCTCCACACAGGTAGCTCACCTGCAGGCTCATTGTCTGCTCCGGCTCCCATGCTGTCTCCGTGTCTTTGTGTGGCCAAGCCCAGCTCCCCTCTGTCTTTGCGTCTCCCCACCCTCCTTCCCCTTCCACCCCCATCCGGCTTTCCCATTTTGCCAGCGCTGGTTACTTTTTCAGACAAGTTAATGTGAATGTTGGGGATGTGTGGGGTGGCTACTGGAAATGGGGTTTCTGTTTGTGAGTTGGGGCATGATGATTTTGGGTTTAGAGATTATTTAGGTTTTGATATTGAACCTGCATCCCCACTGCTCCTTTGGGTTCTGGTCACTTGGGAGGACGAATCCCATCAGGGGTTCAGGGTTTGGCTGGTATTCTCAGCTCCTTCCCCTTGTCCTGGCATAGCCCTTTACATTCCCAGCTCTCCTCTCCTCTCCCCATTGTTTTGGTGACAAATACACAAACATGGAGCAGGGGTGGGGGCAGAGAACGAGAGCTGAGGAGTAGAAGCCAGAAATTTTGGCTGAGGCGAGGATTAGAAGCCAGAAATTTTGGCTTCTGGTGAGGAACTGGCTTCTAAATCTTGAATTTTACTCTCTGGGTGACCCCCAACTTGTGGGAATCTGTGCCTTGGTTTTCTCTTTGGAAAAACTTCTGCCTTCCTTCCCTACTTTCTGGAAACACGGGAGTTTAAAGGGGATCGTGTCTCTACCTGCCTAGAAAGGAGTGAGTAAAAGCCAGTTTAGCTACTGAACTGAAAAGGTAGGTTCTGGATTCCATACTCTTTGGAATTCAATGTTGTTCCACCTGCGCTAGTTTCCTCTCCTGGGTTGCATTGTCATCTCTTGGAGAGCAAAGACCTTGTTCCTTTTCTTTTTACTCCCTTCATCCTGAACAACCAGCAGTCAGCTGATGCTTAATACTTTATTCAGTAAATAGTTGCAGGTGAATTAACTGAGCCAAGATGGCAAGGTTATTATAAGAAAGTTTTATGCATAAGCTGTTCCCTGGGGTGACCTCCAGCCCTGCCAGGGTTCCAGGCATGAAGGGAGGTAGCTGCAACTCCCATGAACTTCTGACGAAAGCAGGAAAGACCTGTGTCCTGTGCTGCCCAGAGACTCTCTTGTGCTCGTTATGGTTTCTGCGCCGGTCACAAACATCGCTCTCCTACTTCCCGTTCCCTCCCTTCAGTACGCTTTCAACAAATGTTAGTTGAATGAACAGGTGTGGATCTGAGAAAGGTGGCCTCTGAAACTGAAGCTTCACTGTGAGATCTAGGACTCCTCAGAGTTAACAGGAACCAACAACCCCAGCAAGTCAGAGATGCCAAGAGCTGTGTCTTCTAGGGGAAGCCAGCACTTCAGGCTTGTTCATCTCTACCTGTGATGTGTGGGATCAGAGCTCCGATGCCTGGGGCATAGAGCTGAGCCCATGTTTCCTGAGGGCTTCCTGGAGAGTATAAAAAACAGGTGAAAGCCCTTCCTCTGAAGTGCTCTGAACCATCCAGCTGGTGGTTTGGAGAACCTAACCCAAGACTGCCTGATAGTGAATGTAGAGCCCTGAACTTGGGGACTCCGGAGTCTCTGGCTCAAGTGTGTCAGCCAGGACTGAGAAGGCTCATGAGTGGTCAGAGACAACAATTGCCCATTTGGAAAAGGGAAAGCTTGAGCATTTGGAAGCATCATCCCTTTCTACCTCCCCAACCTTTTGTAACAGGTGTGTGGGAAATGAGAACCCTCCCAACCCTCCCAGCCCCTTGTCAGGACATCCAGAAAGATCCAGTCCTCAGCCACCTTTGATGTTTTAGTTCATCACTTAAGACTTTAAGTAAAACGAATCCTAATTTGCTAATTTTAGCCAACCTCCTGGCAAATTTTAGAAACTTGACTATCACAAAACACTACATCTCAAGACCATTCCAAGCAAGATATTTCATCCAAATAACCCCCTATTGTTGCAGACCCAGCCCCCAAACCAGAAAAGAAGTGTCTAGAAGGAACTCCCCTTCCCAGTCTTCCAGTTAGTTTCCTGTCCCTCTGTGGAGGGCCAGCCTGGAGCATGCAGCAGGACGGTAAGGAGCCTGGAGATGGGCAGATCTCAAGGCTTGGCTTCCATCAATACAGTTTCATCTGCCATTGGCCAAAGTTCTGGGGGAAGCTTTTTCCAGACACTCCCTTTGTTCCACCCCACTTCCCCTAGATCAGGAGAGTCACCCAAGAGCTAGCTGCCAAAGAAAGTGGCAGGTTTTGAGAGCCTGGGAGCAGAAGGCAGGCATCCTCCTGGGGGAGGACTTTCTCCGTGGTGGGAAGCCAGGCTGGAGGGGCCTGAGTGACCCTCTCCACAGGTGGGCAGGGGAGTTGGGAGAGGTGGGGTGTGGATGTCTCTTTCTCATGCCCAGGGATGAGCAGCGTGAATCAGTTGGGCGGGCTCTTTGTGAATGGCCGGCCCCTGCCTTTGGACACCCGGCAGCAGATCGTGCAGCTAGCAGTCAGCGGAATGCGGCCCTGTGACATCTCACGGAGCCTTAAGGTAGTGTACCAGGGCCTTAAGAAGCAGGGAGAAAAGGCCTCTCTGGAGGCAAGAGTGTGGGGTGTTGTGGACTCTGAGGGCCTTTGGGGCTTGGGCTACTGCCTAGAAGACCCACTTGGAGGCTGGGAAGGGCATCTTCAGGCTCTCAAAGGTGAAGTTAGAGTCTCTACCTCAGTGCCTGTGCCCGTAAGTCTCGTTTTGCCTTATAGCATCCTTCTGTCCCAGGGATACTCCCTTTCCTTCTGCCCATCGTGCCTCACCTGTCCCTGCTTCTCACCTGACTCAGGTATCTAATGGCTGCGTGAGCAAGATCCTAGGGCGTTACTACCGCACAGGTGTCTTGGAGCCCAAGGGTATTGGAGGAAGCAAGCCTCGGCTGGCCACACCCTCTGTGGTGGCTCGAATTGCCCAGCTGAAGGGTGAGTGCCCAGCCCTCTTTGCCTGGGAGATCCAACGCCAGCTTTATGCTGAAGGGCTTTGCACCCAGGACAAGACTCCCAGTGTAAGTACCCTCCCCTGCCTGTGCTGGGGCTGGCCAACAGGCTGTCTGGGGAGAATGGGAGCCCTTCTTCCTTGGCAATGTGGGCATGCCAGGCTGGGGGAAGGGCTCCTGGGCCCTTCTGGCCCATAAGTTTCTCCTCTAAAAAGTGGTGGTGGAGAGAAGATGCAAGCATGGGGAGAGAGACAAGGCTGCCCTTGGAAATGATGTGTGGGTGGAGACGGAGGGCAGAAGAGATACTGGGGAGGAATATCTTGAGGATGCAACCCTGGGGCTGCGCACCATGCCCCCACTCACATCCTGACATCCCAGGTCTCCTCCATCAACCGAGTCCTGCGGGCGCTACAGGAGGACCCGGGACTTCCCTGGGCACAGCCCAGGTCACCAGGTGGGTCTTGGAGTTGCCCCCAAAGACAATCAGAGCAAAATCCTCATCATTTTACAGTTCTCAAAGCCCTTCTCATTCTTTTTTGGGTCACTTTCGTAACAACCCAGTAAGGAGGGCCAGACAGGGAGTCTTATTCCTGCCTGGCAAAAGAAAACTGAGGCTCAGAGAAGTGAAGTAACTTCTTGAGGTCACCAGCTAGTTGATGGCAGGGCCTGGAACTGAGTCCAGGTCCCCTAGCCCCTTGCTTCTGCTGAGGAAGACGCAGGAGTAATGTTTCAGATCCTCCCTCTGCCTCGTGCGCAGCTTCTTAGAGCATCCCTCGTGTTCTCTGGGATCACACACACCTGGACCAACCCTGCTGCTGTTTCCCCCCAAACACTAAGCATGACCCCAAAAAGGTATTGAGTGCACGTCCCACCAAGTGCCCTTGTGGCAACCTCCAAGTTAACTGTGAATGCCCCACCAGCTCAGCTCTGCGCTTGCACCCATGCTGTCCCCTGGGCACAGGCACGGGAACTCAGTGACCCCATCTGACCAGAGGAATCACCGTCACAAGCTGCCATAAGCCATTGTCCTCCTTTGCAGCTGTTTTGGCTCCGGCTCCTCTCACTCCCCAAAGTGGCTTTGAGGCTCCCCGGGGTCCCCACCCTGGGACCAGCCACCGGAATCGGACTATCTTCTCCCCAGGCCAAGCAGAGGCACTGGAGAAAGGTGCTGGGCTGGGGCAGATGGCAGATCAGAGGGTGCTTGGTGTAACATGGAGGCAGCGGCCTGAGGCCTGGGGGCAAAGGTGGAGAGGCGTAGGCTTTGGGTGGCCCTGCATGGGGAGGAAGGCAGTTTAGGGTTGTGGCAGGTGGGGAGTGAGGCCAGGGAAGACCCATGCCTTGCTCCTCTCCCTGTTCACTTACTGCGTGGGCCCCGATCTCTGCAGAGTTCCAGCGTGGACAGTATCCTGATTCAGTGGCCCGTGGAAAGCTGGCTGCTGCCACCTCTCTGCCTGAGGACACGGTGAGGGTGAGTGAGCTCTGCCACATGGTGTGCACAAACCGCAAGGAGGAGGAGTCTGTGCCAGGAGTCTGTGTCGCCAGGGATTTGGGTTCTGATGAGGTGGGGGAGGGGAGGCAAGGAGGTGGAAACAAATTTGGTGCAAAAACTGGAGATAAGACCCTCCTCGTTCCCCTTCTGCTGATTGCTCTCCTCTCTTCCCCACCCCAAGCCTCTGATTTGAGGAAGGGGCCAGAGAGCAAGGGTTAGAGCAGGGAGGGAGGACATGAGGGCTGAGGAGCACATGGTGAGAGCAGCAGGTGCCCGGCGGCAGAAAGCACAGCCAGCTACATTGTCCTTGTCCTCCCTCAGGTCTGGTTTTCCAACAGAAGAGCCAAATGGCGCCGGCAAGAGAAGCTCAAGTGGGAAATGCAGCTGCCAGGTGATTTCTTTACACATTCATCCATCCAACATTTACCCAGCACCTCCCATGTGCCAGGCCCTGTGCCAGACGCTGTGCACGCACAGTCCCTGTTCTTAAGGGCTGCACTGTTCCCTGCCTTGGGGAGGAGAACAGTTTAGGGTTGTACCATCCATCTCCTCCCAACCCTGCCAGAAATTGCTGCCCTTCCTGGAACCTGCCTGCCTCTCACTGCACTCCCCAGCCCCACCCCGAAATCCTCCCTCTGAGCGGATCTACCCTCGCCTTATAGGTGCTTCCCAGGGTCTGACTGTACCGAAGGTCTCCCCAGGGATCGTCTCTGCACAGGTACTCTGGAGGAGAGGGAATTTGTGTGCTGGGAAGACCGGAGGGCTCACTGTCTCTCCCATTTCTGGGGAAGGCCTGAGCTAAGATCCATGACTCCCCAGGGCCCCATAGTGCACACTTCTAGAAAGTGCCATCCCCACAGTCTACTATGTGAATGGTGCCTTCTGGAGTTGCACAGGATACAGCCTGGGTGGCAGGCAGCCCTGGGGTCCCAGGCCTTCTAAAGAGAAGACGTCACTAGCAGCTAAGGATCTCCTCTCACTTTTTCCAGCAGTCCCCTGGCAGTGTGCCCACAGCAGCCCTGCCTGCCCTGGAACCACTGGGTCCCCCCTGCTGTCAGCTGTGCTGGGCAACAGCACCAGACAGGTTTCTGCATGACGCTCAACCCCAAGCCCGACTCAAGCCCTGCTGGGGTAAGAATTCAGGCCTGCCCTCAATCCTGAAGGGTATGGGGAGGCTTGACCCCTAGAGGCATGGATCTCCAGTTGGGATCATCAAATAAACCATCATACGGCTTTCCTCATTCCTTGCATGGCCCACGAAGTTGGAGAAACTAGCACCCCTTGAGTCTGTAGCACCACTGACAGCCATAGCAGATAAAGCGGGGCAGAGATTTGAGTGTGCACATCTAGGGTAGGAAACAGGTCTCAGCCCCTTCCCTAAAGCCACTATGAGAGGTGGGGCAGGAATGATAAGGCCAAGCTCCCTTCTCCTTGTTCCTGCAGGCTACTTGCCCCCACAGCCGAGTTCCCAGGACTCAGTACTACCTCGCTGTCCGTGTGCTTCCTCAACAGTCTTGGTGCCCCTCGGACCCTGCCCCGGCCTGGCTCCCTGCTACTGTAAGGCCTGGGAGGAGGCAAGAGGCCCCAAGTGGGAAGGAGATGGGCTAGGGGGCATCTAATACTGTCCTGCCCACACAGACTGTGGCTCCTTCGTCCTTCCTGTGGTCTCCTCCTCACGCATGGACCTTGCCTGGCCCTGCCTTGCTTCCCCCTACCCCGTGCACCGCCTGATTGGAGGGGCTGGAGGAGCGACACCCACCTGCTTCTCACACTGACCTTAAGAGGTCTTCACTTGGCAGTAATAAAAACATTTTTCATTAGCAGTGGTTCTTGTTGTCCGTCATGTGGTCCCCATGAGCGTCCCTATGCCCACCCCTGTGTTTAACAATTGTAACAGTTTGCCCTGTCATCTGTCTGTATCCATCTATCATCTAATCTATGTGTGCATGTATCTAATTGATGTATTTATCTATATATCAATGCATCTATCATGCATGTACCTATATATATATGTACGTGTCTGTCTTAGTGTTTGGGTGCTCATATGCCCACGCATATCGTGTGTGCACAGACACACGCTAATATTACATCACGGCACTTCACTCCTAAGTCTTCTGGCATGCGTCACCAAAAAAGAAGGAATTTTTCCACATAACCACAATACCTCATCCACCTCTAAGAAAATTTACCGTAATTCCTTAATCTAAGAAAATAGACATCAATTCCCTAACAGCATATGTATTTTTTGCCATAGCAGCAAATAGAGTGAAATGACACTTTTCATATTCTGCTTTTCCATTTCTACATGCTCCAGGGTCACGTTTTCTTGGTTCTTCTTGGCAGTGAGTTGACTTCCAAATCGTCTCAATTCTGTCCTCCTGCAGAGGAAGCTCTAGGTCCCTCCTGGGAAGTCTTGGGATGCGGGGGAAGCAGGGAAGGAGGTGAAGAAGGGGATATTTGGAAAGGAGGATGGGCTCATCCCTCCAGATTCTTTTCCTTTTGAAGGGCAGGGATGGGTGATGATGGTGCAGAGAGGGGTGGGAGTGGGGGAGTCAGGGCATGTTTGTTTACTCCCATCTGGAACAGGCACTGACCTGGATGTCCTTCAAGAAGTCTCTTTATTACCAAATACTCTTGAGCTGTGCCGGTCAATAAGCAGCCACCAACTGCCTGTGGCTATTTAAATGTAATTAAAATTAAATAAAATGAACAATTCAGCTCGTCACTGGCCACATTAGCCACATCTCAAATGCCCAACAGTTAGACGTGGCTCTTGGCTACTGTGTGGGATGGTGAGGATTTTTGAGCATTTCCATCAGTGCAGAAAGTCCTACAGGAGCACACAGCTCTAGAGTGAAATTTCTGGGGTAGCAGGGCATACTCTGCTCCTGCCCTGCCTTCTGTATTTCAAGCTGGAGGCCCTGCTGGGCAGAACTGTCCAAGGAAATAGTCGAGGTTTTATGGGGTAACAAAAATAAGACAGCACAGCCTGAGAACAAGCCACACACCTCAGCAACAGGGCTTATGTTGGCAATGGAAGGAGCTACTCAGCCAAGGCCCCATGGCTGGCTACTTGTGGGGAACCTGGCATCAGTGTGGGCGTGTGTGTGTGTGTGTTTGTGTGTGCACGTGCTTGTATATCTCCATGCACACACGTGCCCAGGCATCTGAGTGTGTACTGTAGGTCCCCCTTATACATGGTTTGGCTTTCTGGGTTTCAGTTACCTGTGGTCAACAGCAGTCTGAAAATATCAAATGGCAAATTCCAGAAATAAATAACTCATAAGTTTTAAATTGCACGCCATTCTGAGTAGCACGATGAAATCTCTCATTTTCATCCTGTCTACTACGCTACCCGCCTGCTAGTCACTTGAGTAGCATTCCTGGTTATCAGATCAACTGTTGTGGTATTGCAGTGCTTGTGTTCAAGTAACCACTATTTGACTTAATAATGGCCCCAAAGCACAGGAGTGATGATACTGGCATATTGTTATAATTGTTCTATTTTATTATTAGTTATTGTTGTTAATATCTTACTGTGCCTAATTTATAAATTAAACTTTATCATAGGTATGTATGTTTAGGAAAAAATCTAATATATATAGCATTCGGTACTATCTGCGATTTCAGCATCTGCTGGGGGCTCTTGAAATGTATCCTCTGCAGATAAGGGGAGGGGACTATAGTTTATGAATTTACAGAATGCTGAGGAAGAGATTCTGCATTAAATAACCTCCGAGGTCCTATCTCTCTGAAGAGGGTATCCCAACTGCACCTCTTTGGTATGTTCTTAATGCTCTTGAGGAAAGGAGATGCCCTAGTCTCTATTATTCTCAACCTTCACTTATTGGACTAAAATTATTTAAAAAATTCTTCTCTATCTCTCAAGAAGCAATATACTTAAAAAACCCTAAGGTCACTTTCCTCCATCCAAACCGAATCTCTCTCATGTTCCAGTTTCAGCCTTCTTTTCTCAGTGGATTTAAAAATCAGGCATTTATTTTGATACATGGCAATTATTCCAAAGTGGGGAAAAGGTATCACTGTTGGTATCTGAGAACATTTTAGGAGGCAACGTGGATGCTACTTTACATAATATTGAGTGAGAAGTGAGAAAATCATTCCCTTTTCAACTCCCTTTTAATTCTGGTTGCACCAAGGAGAAAGGTTCATTTTGGTCATAGTCTTCAGTATCTCTTTAATTGTCGTTTATCTCCTTTATTGACCAAGGGAAAGGGAGCCTCAGGCTGTACGCCTTGGGACAGGAAGGAAAATCTTACTAAGATTTGATAACAGCATTTTGTTTTCATTATACAGGAATACCTCATTATATTGCGTTTTTTATAAATTGAAGGTTTGTGGCAAGTCTATCAGCACCATTTATTCCAACAGCATGTGCTCACTACATGTCTCTGTATCACATTTTGGTAATTCTTGCAACATTTCAAAACTTTTTCATTATTATTATATCTGCTTTGGTAATCTGTGATCAGTGATCTTTGATGTTAGTGTTGTAATTGTTTTAGGAGGCTGTGACACATGCCCATATAACATGGTGAACTTAATCGATAATGTTGCATGTATTCTGACTGCGCCACCAAATGTCTGTTCCCACTTCTCTCTCCCACTCCTCGGGCCTCCCTATTCCCTGAGATAAATGAAATTAGGTCAATTAATAACCCTACAACGGTCTCTCGGTGTTACCAAGTAAGAGTCACACTTCTCTCACTTTAAATAAAAAGCTAGAAATGGAGCTTGGTGAGGAAGGCAGGTTGAAAGCCAAGACAGCCTGAAAGCCAGGCCTCTTGTGCCAAACAGTTAGCCAAGTTGTGAATGCAAAGGAAGAGTTCTTGGAGGAAATAAACAGTGCTATTCCAGCGAACACGTGCATGGTAGGAAAGAGAAACATTGCTTTTAGTGGTCTGGATAGAAGATCAAACCAGTCACAACATTCCCTTAAGCCAAAGCTTAATACAGAGCAAGGCCCTAACTCTCCTCAATTCTATGAAGGCTGAGAGACATGAGGAAGCTGCAGAAGAAAAGTCTGAAGCTAGCAGAGGTTGGTTCATGAAGTTTAAGAAGCCATGACCACAACATAAAAGTGCAAGGTGAAACAGCAAGTGCAGATGCAGAAGCTGCAGCAAGTTATCTAGAATATCTAGCTAAGATCATTGATAAAAGTGGCTACACTAAACAATGGATTTGCAGTGCAGACAAAATAGCCTTCTATTGGAAGAAGATACCATCTAGGACTTTTCATTGCTAGAGAGGAGAAGCCAATGCCTCGCTTCAAAGCTTCCAAGGACAGGTGGACTCTCTTGTTAGGGCTAAATGCAGCTGGTGACTTTAAATTGAAGCCAATGCTCATTTATCATTCCGAAAATCCTAGGGCCCTTAAGAATGATGCTAAATCTGTTCTGCATGTGCTCTACAAAATGGAATAACAAAACCTGGATGACAGCACATCTGGTTATAGCATGGTTTATGGAATACTTTAAGTCTACTGTTGAGACCTACTGCTCAGAAAAAAAGATTTCTTTAAAAATATTACTGTTCATTGACAATGTACCTGGTCACCCAAGAGATCTGATGGTGATATACAGGAGATTAATGTTATTTTCATGCCTGCTAACATAACATCCATTCTGCAACCCATGGGATTGAGGAGTAGTTTCAACTTTCAAGTCTCATTATTCAAGAAATTCATTTTGTAAGGGTATAGCTGCCATAGAAATCGATTCCTCTGGTGGATCTGAGCAAAGTAAATTGAAAACCTTCTGGAAAGGCTTCACCGTTTTAGATGCCATTAAGAACATTTGTGATTCATGGGGGGAGGTCAAAATATCAACCTTAACAGGAGTTTGGAGGAAGTTAATTCCAACCCTCATGGATGATTTTGAGGGGTTCAAAACTTCAGTGGAGGAAGCGACTGCAAATGTGCTGGAAATAGCAAGAGGACTAGAATTAGAAGTGGAGCCTGAAGATGTGACTGAATTGCTGCAGTCTCATGATAAAACTTGAACAGATGAGGAGTTGCTTCTTATGAATGAGCAAAGAAAGTGGTTTCTTGAGGTGGAATCTACTCCCAGTGAAGATGCTGTGAACATTGTTGAAATGACAACAAAGGATTTAGGATATTACATAAACTCAGTTGATAAAGCAGCAGTACAGTTTGAGAAGATTGACTCCAATTTTGAAAGAAGTTCTACTGTGAGTCAAATGCTATCATTTTGTAAAAACAGCATCACATGCTACAGAGGAATCTTTAGTGTAAGGAAGAGTCAATCAGTGTGGCAACTTCATTGTTGTCTTATTTTAAGAAATTGCCACAGCTACCCCAACCTTCAGCAACCACCACCCTGATCAGGCAGCAGCCATCAACATCATGGCAAGACCCTCCAACAGCAAAAGGATTACAACTCCCTGGAGGCTTAGATGATTGTTAACATTATTTAGCAATAAAGCACTTATTTTTTTGAGACAGGATCTTTCTCTGTTGCCTGGGCTAGAGTGTAGAGGTGTCATCATAGCTCATTGTAACCTCAACCTCCTGGGCTCAAACAATCCTCCTGTCTCAGCCTCCTGAATATCTGGGACTATAGGCATGTGCCAACATACCCAACTAATTTTTAAAACTTTTTTGCAGAAACAGGGTCTTGCTATGTTGCCTACCTGGTCTTGAACTTCTGGGCTCAAGCCATCCTCCCACTATGGCCTCCCAAAGTGCTGGGATTACAGGCATGAGCCACTACACCACACTCAGTCTTCAAGCATTTTTGAATTAAGGCATATGCATTGGTTTTTTTTAGACGTAGTGCTATTGCATACTTAATAGACTACAGTATAGTGTAATCATAACTTTTTTATGTACTGGGAAATCAAAAATTTTGTGTGACTCACTTTATTGTGATATTTTCTTATTGCCATGGCCTAGAACTGAACTCGCAGTATCTCTGAGGTATGCCTGTATTTATTTCTATAGTCACTTTCCATTTATGGCAAGTGATTCTGGTTTTCCATTTTATGATAATGATAAAACTATGCCTTTCTAAATAAATATATTTAAGAGTCTATGTCAATAAAAACATTAATAAGGCAGGTGGTAGGTAGCTAAAGGCCGAAATCATGAAGACAGTGCAAGAATGACAGGCATTCTTTGATGGAAAGAACAATGGACATTAGAATCAGAAGACATGGGTCTGAGGCCAACTGTGTTGTGAGTAGTCATGGAACCTTGGGAAAATCCCTCCAGCTCCCTGTAAAAGATGAGAAGTGGTGGAGGAAATACCCACCTCACTGGGTCAAAGGTAATGACAGTGTGGGGAAGTGTGGGGAAGCGTGGTAGGAGAGGTGGGGGTGAGCTATACAGGCATAAGGTGTTATTGCCATTACCCTATGCCCACAGGATTTATAATCCTTCCCTCTTTCTAAACCAAAAAGACATTTAAACTCACAACTGGATTCTGACTCCTTCAGGGCAAGGCTGACTCCCTATGAAGTCCCTGGGAAAAGCCTAGTGGTTCTGGGTGGGGATGGGGGAGGATTGGTGGAAGAAATGGGTACTATTTGGTCTCCCCTCTTCTGGAAAGAACTCAGAGCCATGGCCTGGGGCCTCAATGTCCACCCACATCCAGACCCCTGCTCTATGCTGAGACAGATGCACACCAGGATCTTGGGGGTGGCCTGTTGTGATGTATTGTTCCTTGAAACAGGTGTTTTGCCAAACTGGGTAGGAAAAGTGTAACAGATATTATTCTCTTGGATCTTGACTCTGGGGTTCTTCCTGCTCTGTTTGGTGCAGTAGTCTTTCCTGGAAGATTTGGATTTTGGTAGATGGCTTCCCATTGACCTGGGGAGGAAACAGGAAATAGAATCCTTCAGTAATTAGTCATTTGCTGATCTCTGGCTTTTAGAACACTGGGTAAGATCCTGTGGGAAGAGAGAGAATAAAGTAATTTGTCCCATTCTTGATGAACACCAGACATATGTCAAGTTAATTTATGGGAAAAGGCTTAGTAGCTCTTCTTTTGTTGTTGTTTTGAGACAGAGTCTCACTCTGTTGCTTGGGCTAGAGTGCCATGGTGTCATTGTAGCTCACTGCAACCTCAAACTCCTGGGCTTAAGCCGTCCTCCTGCCTCAGCCTCCCTAGGAGCTGGGACAACAGGCCTGCACTACCACACCCTGCTAATTTTTTCTATTTTTAGTAGAGACGGGGTCTTTCTCCTGCTCAGGCTAGTCTTGAAATCCTGAGCTCAAGAGATCCTCCCGTCTCGGCCTCCCAGAGTGCTAGGATTACAGGCACGAGCCACCGTGTCCGGCTGCTTACTAGATCTTGATTCCAGGTCTGTCTGATGTCAAAACTGAAGTACTTTCCACAAGAAGCAAGGAAAGCAAGGATGTGAAGGGACAGGACTAAGAGCAAAGAGGTGCCCTGAAGAGTGCGAATAGGGAATTGTGGAAGGGAAGAAGCATGTTAGGGAAGCAAACTTGGTGTGGAGATGACATTGGATGGGGACAGATCTGGTGGCCGTGTCCTGCTGGGGAGCCTTGGAAGCCATACACCTGCTGGTGAAGAGCCTGCAACCAAGTGGCAACGGTGATAATCATGAAGGAGCAGGCACACAAGAGGCGTTGTTAAGGAAGTACCCAAGAACTTGCAGGGTCTGGTGAAGGGAGAGAAAGAGAGGACAGAGAGATGGTGCTGAGGTCTTGAGCCTGAGCATCTGGGAGGGTGGAATGCCTGGGGATGCCTGAGGATGGCAGGAAGAAAAGAATCTCCTTAGGAGGGGAGGATGAGGAGGCTGACTTCAGCTATGCAGATTTTGAGGGACTGGCAGGACAAAGTCAAGTCAACTGTCCATGAGGAAGTTGGAGAGAGATGATGTTAGAGTTCAGGAAGAGGGTCAGGGCTGGAGATAAATGTCTGAGAGCCATCAGTTCCCCAGGGATCCGGGGGTAGGGATAGAAAGTGCATAGGATAGAAATCACATCTTTCTTTCACTTATACACATAGTCAAAGTCATCCATATTCCCCCAAAATGGGGAAAAATTCTGCATCTTAGTGGAGAGAAAGAGGGGCAAGAACACCTCACGCTGTCCCCTCCAGGCTTGCTTGCAGGCCCACGTGCCAGTGCAGCATAATAGCAGGAGACTTAGGTGCTATTTCTTGTTCTCTCTCTACCAAGTCTGGGTTTAGAAGCCCTCAAAGAATGGCACAGATTTGGAATAAATGTCTGGAGTCAATCAAATTGTGGGACAGAAGTCATCCCCGGCCTGCATTTTGGTCTTCCCATCACATGTCCTCACTCACCTCCCTTCTCCTCTCACCCTCAGCTCCTGCTCCCCCCGCCCCCAGCCCTTTACCCTCTTTCCTTTACCTAAAATTCCCAGATACACTCTTTGGTAATGTCTTCGCTGTCTGCCAATAGGGTGCCACTGCGGTCCGCTCGCATGTAGAAGCCATTGGGTGCCAGCACAGTGAGCAAGTTGCTCCCCTGGAACTCTATACAGAAGTTGAGGGCAAACTTCCCCCATGGGCGAAAGGTGCCAAAGGACGTTATTGACCAGAAGGATCCACCCTGTGCTGGGGAGGGAAGAGCTCAGGTTCATGGGCCATTCTTTGGAGGAGAATGCTTCAGCAGTTTGGCTGCCTCGAGGGGGCTTCCTAGAGGCAGGCCACCCTTCCCTGGTGCCCCATCCTGCCTGTTGCCAGGTCTATGGAAATGCAGAAGGGTCAGCAGGGTTCCACTGGTTTCTGTTCTGCCAACCCACTCTGGGCTTTGAAGTGTGAAAACAAACAGAAGCCCTGTTTTTCCTTTTATGATGAGCAGGCCTGAAGTCTGAGCTGGGGATAAGGCAGGGGCCAGACTGTGAACCCCAGGGGCAGGCAAGAGGAGCCACTCACCCTGGAAGTGGTAGATTCCCTGGCGGCAGGGTAGTAAGTGAATGCAGTCGGGCTGGTCCATGTTGCACTGTATGAGGTCACGTTCTGATGAGGAGCCCACATACCCATACCGACCCCGCAGTACGAGGAAGGGGCGGTTGGCTAATCGAATCCCAAATTCCTCACTGGGGCCTGAAAGAATTAGGAAGGAGTTACCTGGATGGGCTGCCTCTAGATGTTTTCTCAGATGGAAGCAAGAGGGGGAACACTAATTGCAGAAGGCTGTTGTCCATATTTTAACATTTAACGAACACCTACTATGTGTTAGGTCTAATGCTAAGTGCTTGCAGAGCATTCGTGAGAGCACCTAGCGCAGTGTGGAAATTTTAATGTTCTTCCTTCCTTGAGATGTGTTGATCTATTCAATCCTCATGACAACCGTGTGAGGCAGCAGGCTGACTATCATCTTTGCTTTTACAGACAATAAAACTGAGGTTCAGAGATGGTTTGTTCAAGTGATGACAAAAATTCAGCAACTGACAGAATATCCTGACCCAAATCTTCTGACCCGCCTCCAGTGCTTTTTTTAAAAAATCATATTCCACTTCCCTCTAAAAGCATCCCTGACTTGGAACAACCTGGCAGGAGGGCTGCTTGGCTCACCTGGAAGGGTGGCACTGGCCATCAGCAGGCCATTGGCTGCAATGCCCAGGAAGCGCCCACTGAGGGACTGCAGGATGATCCTGCCACAGTTCCACTGCACACGGAAGAAGGTGTCAGACTCCAGGGGGTGCCCGTTAGCCATCACTATCTTGCGGCGCCTCTGGAGAAGGTATCAGGAACAGGGACAAGGAGTGAGGATTAACAGTCTCAGCCCTCTTCCCATCATTTTTATTCCCAGACCCTCTTCCCACATCCCACCCTCTCTCAGCCCTTTTCATTCTCCCAGAGTCTGCTTTACGCTTTCAGATCCTTTTTGAAAAACATGCTGTGTCTCGCCCACTTCCCCCAGTCTGTGTCACATCCCAGAGCACAGCATATCCTATGGAGAGAAATGAACCTCAGCCCTGACTCCAAAATTATTTTGCAATGGATCACATGTGTAAAAAAGTGAGAGCTAAACTATAAAATTTCTAGAAGAAAACATGAGTTCTTTGTAACTTTGGAGTAGGCTATGATTTCTTGGGGTAAGAAAAGCAATAACTGTTTAAAAAGTTGACAAATTCAACTTCATTGAATTTAAAAATTTGCTTCTCAAAAGATACCATTAAGCAAGTAAAAAGACAAGCCACAGATTGGGAGAAAACATTTACAATATATATATTTAGCAAAGGACTTGAACTGAGAACATATAAAGAACTCTTACAACTCAAAACACCCAATAACAAATGGCAAAAGATCTGAACAGAGAAAACATACAAATGAGCAAGAAGCACATGAAAAGATGCTAAAAATGACTAATTATAAGGTAAATGCAAATTAAAGCCATCAAAAGAGGCCATTACACACCCACTAGAGTGGCTAAAATTAAAAAGACAGGCAATACCAAAAGTGTATCTATCCACCAGCACTACGTCATCTTGATTGCTGGTGAGGATATGGAACAATTAGAACCCTCATACATTACTGGCGAGAATATAAAATGGTATAGTCATTTTACAAAACTGATTTTCTCATAAAGTCAAGCACGCATCTATGACATGACTTAGTAATTCCATTCCTAGGTATTTACCCAAGATAAATGAAAATGCAGGTTCACAAAAAGATTTGTTCACAAATGCTCATAGCAATTTTATTCATAATAGCCCAAACTAGAAACGACCTAAGTGTACATCAACAAGCAAACGGGTAAACAAATTTTGTTTATGAGTAGTATTATAGAATACTACCCAGCAATAAAAAGGAATGAACTACTGATACATGCAATGTCACAGATGAATCTTAAAACTATTGTGCCGAGAAAAAGGAGCACACGTACCATACCTACTGCATGTTTCTGTTTATATGAAATTCCAAAGCAGGCAAATCTAGTCTGTAGTGAAGAACACAGACCAGAGGTAGCAGGGGTGGGGGTAAGGGTAGGAAGAAGGATGGAGGGAAACTGCAAAGGGGCAAGAGGGAATTTTTGTGGTGATGGAAATATTCTCTAACTTGTAGTATGGTTATGGCATGGTTGCATGAGTGTATTTATTAATATTTGTCAAAAGTTACAGAATTTTATACTTAAAATAGGTGCATTTATAAAACAAATACACGTAGTATACATATTTGTACATAATATACATAATTTATACATATACATGTATATTACATAATTCGCATATTTTAAATTACACCTCAATAAAGTTGATTTTTTTTTTAAAAGAAGCTCCATTGGGTGAAAATTAATGTGTATAGACAAGGGCCTCCTAGCTCACTTCACCATCTGGTCATCTGCCTTGAAGAAGGAGAAAGTGTGTCTAAAGAGGGAGAACTCAGAGCTTAAGGTTTCGCTTGCTCAGAAAGCCAAGGTCTCACCTGAGCTAGGTAGTAGCCAGTGGCTGCACGAAGCTGCAAGGTGGGGCTCTCACTGTCACATTCAAACTGGAACAAGGACATCGGGGTTAAGCGCTCAGAGGTAGCATGTACCTCAGCATCTGCAGAGGAAGAACATGTCAGTAGGAGCCCGGGTCTGGCCTCACCTGCAGTCTCAGCCCTTCTTCCATGCTTTATGACTGGGCTTCCTTCCCCCTACTTTTCCTCCTCAACCTTCATCACCTTATGTTGGACCATGGTAGTCTGCAGAAGACCCAGGTGACTTTCCCCTAAAGCCCATATCCCTGCTTTTCTGTCCTTCTCCATGGCACAAAAGGTCTCCTTGGGACCCCAAAATCTTCCTTATTGGCAGATTCAAAAATCTCTGCTGATCCCAAACACATTTTCCTCTTTTCAGCAGCCAGCCCTTCCTCCCTCCATGGCTGTGTTGGACCCAGCACTTGCCGTAGGTGACTGAGATGAACCTCCGAGTCTTTGACCTGAGGCTGACCCAGGTAGGGCAGTGCTGTAGGATGAACCACTCCTCACCCCTCACAGGATTAGAGCCGAGGCCCAGGAGCAGATGTGTGCCCTGTGGATATAACATGCCTCCTTCTCCATCACACAGTGCCACGAGCCCTCCAGGCCGCACTTGCATGTGAAAAGCTGTCTGCGATGAGGGTTGGGAGACCAGCCGGTCTACATGGGACAAGAAGTGGTGTGTCGAGGTCTCCAGGTGGTAGCATCCATCTTGGAAATGCAATAGGAATCCACATTCCTCCAGGCAGGGGACTGCTGCATCCACCCAGATGCGGCCCACGGTGGGGTCAGTCCGGGCATAGCAGCGGTGGATGGGGCTATAGAGGATCACATGGACGTGCAGGGCTGGCCGGGGTGTCCACATGTGGTAAGCTGAGAGGACCCTGGAGTTGCAGAACACGTTCTCACCATTGGACTCCAGATAACGACCAGAGATTAAGCACTGGAGGGTCCACTTGCTGTTACGGTGGAAATGGAGTAGGAAACATCCATGGTGGCTGTTCTTTGGTCGGCCGTAACACACAGTGCCATCCCCCTCACACAGTAGGTAGAAGCCCTGCAAGCTCTTTAGTCGTACCACGGCCTGTGTCTCATGCTCATTGCTCACCAGAAGCTCACAGGTCTGCAGGCATTGGGAGAAGAGGGAAATCAGTACTGCTGAGTGACTAGCTGAGGAGCCCTGCAACCATCGCCCCTATCGTCACCCCAGCACCTTCATCAAGACCAACCACCTCCACATCAGCCCTGGTGTCTCCTTGCTGTCAGCTCTTCCACCCTCCAACCCAACAGTAATTAAAAGATCTCTGGTCCCCTCCACCACTGGAGCCCTATGGCTTCTCAAGGTCCAAAGAGAAGTTCTAGATGCCCACCTCCTTTAGCTAACTAAAGGTAAATCTCCCTCTCTCTTCCTCGATCCCATTTTGCAGTACCTAATTTTCCAAGAAATGCTGTGGTTTAAGAGTCTTACTTTTTTCTTCCTCACTGGGCACCTGGATAGAACACTCAGCCAATACCTCCATCCCCAAAGGCTGCCTCCCCAACATGGAAGGAGAGAAGCAAGAGCTCTCCTAGGCAGGCCAGGACTCCAGGGAAAAAGACCAGAGCATGGACAGCTGAGATGCAATTGTCTGGTTCAGCTGATCAACCTTGTTATAAGTGAGTGGACTGCTTCTGCTTAACTATGGCACCTATTCCAGAAGTGCCCCATTCCTCTCTCAAATGAAGACCAGTACTGCTAGGGCTTTTACAGTGCCCCATTTTCAAGCAGAACAGAAACAGAAGCCTTGCAGTAACTCCATTGGTCCAACTTCCCCTGGATGTCCACAATTCTGCCTTCCAGCCTGGGCTCTCCTCTTCGTGATGACACAACAATCCTGTGCTGAGATGGAAGGTAGGGGGCAGCCAGAGGGACAAGACAGCAAAGTCAGGGCTGAGGCTTCACCTTGTGGCCTATGTTTAGAGGGGAGATGGAGCAATGGGGACCTGTGAGCAAAACCCTGGAGTACAAGGGTCTTGGGCTGGCAATGACAGAGCCTAGGAAAGTGATTAGGTTGAGAGTGCACCCCTGCTGCCACATACACACAGGAGCTTGGCCACTAAACTGATTCCAGTACAAGTTTGCCTTGTTACCTGTCTCCTGCCCAAACTCTTTGCAGTAGCAGTGACTGTATTCTTGTATGCCTCAAAGGTGAGGTAGGTTCCTGCCCAGCTGATGAGCCCAATCCTTAGGTCCTCAGCCTTGGGATGCCTGTGTATCCATTCCACCTCAGCCATGGGGCCGGTGCCACAGGTGATGACTCTGTCCGGCCCAGCCTTCCCCCCAGTGGTGAGGTTCTACAGGCCATAGGGCCTGGAATAAGGCCCATAGTACTCACCACAAGACGTTCCCAGAGGGAACTTCCAGGCAGAGGCTGGCTGGGGGCCCAGTGCCTCTGTGACCCGGGAGCATTGTGACTGTGAGGGCTGCCTCTTATCCTGCCACAGTGGGGAAAGGGCCTTGGCCCAGCAATGTCAATCCATGGCCCAGAGGAATCGGGTCCAGAGGCTCCGACATCCGTCTTCCTACACCACTCCGGGTACTAAGGTAGGCTGAGCTGAGACTGGGAATCAGAACTTCAATTTGCAACTTTAGGCAAGTCCCTCTCTTTCTTTACCTCTGTTTCTCATTTCAGTAACAGGATAGAAGTCAACTTCTTTCCTCCCTAGGAAGTGAGTTCTGCCTGGCTCCCTTCTGGCTCAAGTATTTTTTTAAGTTCAATATCCAAGGAAAATCTATCAGCTTCTATGGCCCTTGGGAGGATGAGGCCAAAATGTCCAGGGAATGTGGACATCCCCTACTTTGCAGGGAATGTGAGGAAACCCTAGATAGATAACCAAAATTACCCACAGTAATTGGGAAGGCTGGCTCAGAAGCAGGGTAAGTGGCTGAGGTGGAAAGAGCACGGAGCACCCCACCTCAGCAACCCCCAGCTGCACTTCTGGTGGGTAGGATAGCTGGCTGTGCAGACAGCCAGAGCTCCTGTAAGAATACCAGCCTTTCTCCTCTAAAGAGTCTCTGTTGTCTAATAGTCTCTGGGACTCTCTTCCTGCAAAGCTCAAGGAGGGAAAACCTAGCCCAGAACCTGAAGAAACTGACAACATAAAAAAACAGAAAGGCAAAAATAAATAATGGGCTTTGCTTAAGCTTTGCTGGGATCCGAAGGTAAATGGATAGCCAACCACACTTGGAAAATGGGCCACAGCCCTGGTGGTTCCTTACGCATGCTTTCCTATTCCCCATAGATGGGGTCTTCCTGGGTAGAAAGAACCTCAGTGCTGCACAGTGAGGAACTGTAACCCTCAGGCTCTGCCAATGTTTTGTAAAATAAGGCTAACAGACTACTGGTGCCAACATCATCTGGGGAATTTTAAGTATGCATATTGTTGGGCCTCATACTAGTCCTGATGAATCACTTTTTCTGAAGCATACCTCAGGACCCGTATTTTAAACACACATTCCCTCCCCCTCAAACTTTAATGTGCAAAGCAATCATTAAGAACTACTGCTCTAAGTAGCTAGGAGAATGACGAAGAGTGGAGTCATATGGTTTATGCAGCCATGAAGGTAGATACTGTTGCCTTCAGCAGAGGTTCCTTGGAATTGGGGAAGGAATGAGATTTCCACCACTGGAAACCCTATAGTATTTCCAACCCAAGAATAAAGAGGGAGAAGCTGAGCTGGATGAAAAGGTGTGTTTGTGTGTCATGGGGGTTGGGGGTGGGTGGACCCGCAGCTTTAGCTTCTTTGAGCCTCTCCCACATTGTCTCTTTGCACCCAACAACCCAGCCTCCCATTTCTAGGCTACAGACAACACCGTATACAAACCACAGCAAATTTATTACTCAATATCCAGTGCCACATCATAGCACCACCCGAGCACTCACCTTCCCCCACCAACCTGGCCCCAAGGGTACACCCAAAACTGAAAAAACAAAAGTAAATCCAGATCCCTGCTCCTCCTCTGGAAGAGGGGGCCTTGGCCAGGAAGCCCCTTCCACAGGTCCCAGCAGGCAGGAGAGTGGACCCCTCTGTGGCCAGAGAAAGAGGCTCCAGGCTCCAACAACAGAGAGAACATGCAGGCAGGAGCAGGAGCAGAGGCCTGTGTCTGTTGGGGTGGAAGAGTGGGAGGGAAGGGCACTGCCTGAGGAGTCCGGGAGTCTGGTCATCCCGGGGATACACGCGGGAGCTTCTGGGCAGCAGGGGCCTGCCCCTGGCTGGTTAGCGCTTCGACAGCTCATGGGATAGCCAGTCCAGCCCATCATACAGGCCTGTGCCTTGAGTGGCACAGGTGGCCTGGACGTACCACTGTGGGAGGAAGGAAAGAAAGAGGTCAGCAGCAGAGAAGAAAAAGGGATGCCTTTACATCCGTGCCCCAGCCTGCGGCTCCCCTGGAGAGGCAGGCTCCAGCGTGAAGGGGCAGGACCCTTACCGTGCGGCTGCGCAAGTGCTGTAGCCCCAGCTTGTCAGTCAGCTCACTCACGGGCATGGCATTGGGCATGTCCTGCTTGTTAGCAAACACCAACAGCACCGCATCCCGCAGCTCGTCCTCTTGCAACTGAAAGGGGAGAAGGGAGGGTGGGACCTGTGGTCTCAGCTCCCAGCAAGATCCCCAGGCTCCTTTTTCCCTGCTATGTTGGGGAGCCCCCGTTCCTACCTTCTAGCTTCTCTGTGGGAAAAATACAGCATCGTGTGGTCTATTGCTAAACACATAGAGTTATCAATGAACTTGAGGTCACCTAAGCCTTAAGTCCAGAAAAGGCCTTTTTCTAATTTGAGTACTTGCCTTAGGTAAAATGACAAAACTTCCAAATGGAAAAAGCAAGAACATAAGATGACATTTTTCTCTACCACATATAATTCTTGTCTTCCCACCAACTTCTCAAACTCAAATGTACAGGCATGAGAATTAAGGGAAAAAGTCAGTCCTACTCTCACCAGGTGAGATACACAACGTGTCTGTGCCCACAGACACAAACTCACATTCCTGGCCTTTGATGCCTCTGGGGGGTTCCCTGACTTCCCTACCACCACCGAGATCTCTCTGTCCCCGAGACAATGGCTCAGTTCCCAGGACTCCGGGTACTCACCATCTTCTGGAGTTCATCAGCAGATTCCTGGACCCGCTCCCGGTCATTACTGTCCACCACGAAGATGAGGCCCTGGGCAGGAAGGAAGGAGCGACAATCACTCCCACCTGGGACAAACCCTAATCTGGCCCTTTCTCTCTTCTTCCCATCTTTAATTATGCTGACCCTTCTCATCTGGTAAATTTCTACTAAGGCTCTGCAGAAATCCTAGCACAAACTAGAGATGCCACTACAAAGGATACAGCCTCTACCCTCAAGGAGAAAGCAGTTTACCTAAAGATGTGCAAGGGAATAGAGAGATATGTGATGAGGGCTAAATCAGGCAACATGGCCCTAGAACCCTGCTTCTCAGGAGAAGTTCCAGGTGTCTAAGTCTATGAAGACTAAGATGAGTTCTGAAGATGAGTAAAGGCAGGCCAACCAAAGGAAGCAAAAGCAGGGAAGGGTTTTTTCCTGGCTTGGGGGCCCAGCCTAGGCCAATATCTTAGTCTTCCCAGCCCTGACACCTCTTTCCCTGGAGTTGGGGAGTCCCCCGCACACTCCACCTGAGTGTTCTGGAAGTAGTGCCGCCACAGAGGCCGAATCTTGTCCTGGCCTCCCACGTCCCAGACTGTGAAGCAGATGTTCTTATATTCCACTGTTTCTACATTGAAGCCTGCAGATAATTGGAAAAAAAAAATGAGAAAAAGTCCCGAAAGGAAGGAGCTCACTATAACTACTAGGATCTAAGCAGGGACACAAAACCAGAAAGCAACGATCAAGGCCCAGGAGGTCAGAACCCCAAGAGGACCAGCCGCCAACACACAGGGCGGGGGTAGGCCACATCCACCCCCCAGGCATGTAGAGATACCTTGACCCACTTCTCAAGTAGCCATATCTGATGTCAGGGTCAGCGCCAGGAAAGGGGCAGAACCCGCAGCGGACTCCGAGAAGGCCGCCGCTGCGCTCCCGCTCCTCCCTGCCTCGCCTCTGGGCTCACCTATGGTTGGGATGGTGGTGACAATCTCCCCCAACTTGAGTTTGTACAGGATTGTGGTCTTGCCAGCCGCATCCAAACCAACTGCAACGGAGAGGGGCATAGAGATGGAGATGGGAGCGAGGGAGCCCCCTAGAGACCAGGGAAAGGGAGAGGCCAGGACAGCTGATGGTGACCGGGGCGGAGAGCGGGAGCGCCTCCAGGTGCGCGCTCGTATCTACCTTCGGGGCCTTGAGGGCAGTCTGGGTGGCGTGCGCCAACTCCTGCCCCCAAAGTGGGCGAGGGACGGGAGAGGACTGGGAGGTAAGGGGCACGGGAGGAAGGCCGCGGTCCTTTTAAAAGTCGTCTCCAAGGGCGGAATCCTCCCTTCTTACCAGCCGGGTTGGGGCGGAGGGAGCTTCACCCCACCCAGGCCCACAGCTCTGGGTCTCAGGCCCTGGGGGCAGCACTGCGGACTGGGACCCGCCCGAGAGCAGAGGCACCGGGGGGTTAGGAAGTGGGTGAGTCGGGGTCAGAGACCCAGGTGAGCGGGGCTGGAGGGACGCGGGGACGGGAGGGCTGCGCCGGGTCGGCGCCCCGGTCCGGGCCGCGCTTGATATGCCTCACCCATGAGAATCCGCATCTGCTTCTTCCCGAAGATCCGCGAAAAGAGCGCGGACACGGTGAGGCCCATGGCGGGGCCCGGGGGAGGGGGCGCGGGCACGGACGCGGGGTGCGGGCTGGAACCGGCCGGCCGCGGGGGGATGGGGCGCCGCAGCAGAAGGCGGAGGCTCCGCCACCGCCTCCGCGCGTCCCGGCCCGCCCGACGTCACCGCGGGCCCGCCCCCGCCAGCCCCGCCCCCAGCTCGGGCCGGAGACGCTGGAGCGGAGCGAGGCTCCGCAGCCCGGCCGGGTCCCGCGCGGCCTTCGGGAGGGAACGCGTCTGGGTCAGGCCCGTGGCCGCGGCACCGGCAGCCTGAGCGGGGCTGAGGAAAGGCTTTATCGTTGCACAGCCGCCCCGCCCCAGCGGCCGTCCTCCGGGCTCTAGTTTGTTGCGTCCAGCCCACTGTGGGCTCCGGTTTAGCTCTTGGGAACTAGCAGCGTCCTGTATGTGCGCCACCCTCCTTAGGGCATCGGAAGCTGCGTGCAGGGGTCTTAGTCCCCCCTTTTGCCCTTTCAGCTTCCACGGAGGGCTTTTCGCGGAGTAGGTGGTCGTGTAAGTGTGCCGGACGTAGGGGAAAAAGATGCCCGAGAAGTCTCTGCTAGCTTTCATGGATCCTTAAAACGTCTACCTCATAGATCCCCATCAGCAGAACTAGTGCTTCCACTGGTTCTCCCAGCCTTGGGCGGAGTGTCACAGACCCATTCCTGGACTAACCGGAGAACTCCGCCTTCCTTCAATCGCCCTGTGGACACGGTCTTTCTATCTAGGTGCAGGCTGCCTTTCTGAATCTCCTTTTTCACTTTGCTACAGACTTGCGGACCTGGATTATTAATGCGCACCTATTCAGGATTTTGTGAGAATCTTGCCTCCCTAGAGCCAAAGAGCTTCACATGTAATTCCCCCTTCATTTTACCATCTAGGAGAATAGTAAAATAGGAATTAAGTTTCTTCTATAGTGAGGACGAGCCCAATGCCAGGAATCTAACAAATATGCTTAACAGGTGCCTGTGGGGTTGAACTGGACTGACAGGTTGCTCAGTGGAGCAAGGGCAGGCCTTATGCCTATTTTGGATTCCTACTGGGCTTCCAGGATCCATGGCTTATGGGCTAGAGGTGAAGCTGAGCTGAAAATCAGAAAACTTTCACTCATTCATTCACTTTTTCAACAAATATTTATTGACCATAAATAAATGTGAAAGCACTATTTCTGGCTTTAGTTCAAATCTCGATTCTGCCATTTCTTGAGGATTTGTCTTCAACGGTACTCACAACCCTTCCATTATTTTCTCAGGTATAAAAGAAGACGAATTTGTTCTAACTCAAGGGGTTATGGTGAATATTAAGATGATGAAATAATGTAACTGCATGCTATGTATAGTGCAGCTGGATGTTATTTGGGCCACCAAGAAACTGAGTCTGAACACACCTCTTGGGCTTGCCCCATCCTACTTGCAAAGTCTGTAAGGAGAACAGACTTTGGGAAACAGGTGTGAGTGAGGGCATGGATTTCCTTTTCTCTTCAGTCATAGACTTACAAGGTTGAAAAGTACATCTTAAAGAGTCTCAATATAATAACAGAACTAGTGATCACCAAGTCAGGTCAATTCTATATTTGGCTCTCTTATCAGCCTCTCTCTCTCCATCTCTATTGACACTACTTTATTTCACTGCCTTCTCTTCCCCATGACTGAAAGAGCCTCCTTACAGTCTCCTGCCCCTTGGTATCTGCATCCTGTCCTAAAAGTATTGACGGTGCCTCACTCTTCAGATTAAAATCCTTTCAGGCCTTAGTATCACCCAAGATAAAACCTAAATGCCATAAGTTGGATCCCCACCTCTTGTGTCAGCCCCATCTGTTGTCACGTCCTTCACATACCCTAAGCTACTGCCTTGAGATGATTCTTAATGATTCCTGGGTGAATCCCTTCTCTTAATTGTCATACCACTTTGAATATACCCATACATACTGGTGTGAGAGCAGGATTTGTTTGCATGTCTGGTTCCTCACTAGATTGTGAACTCCTTGAGGGCAATGCCATGTCTCTTCATGGTGTTATGACTTGGCACAGCACTTGGTATGTTCAGAATCAGACTGATTTGGATAGAATTCCTAAACTTACTAGCTGTGTGACCCTGGGCATGTTTTCCTAGCCTGTGTCTCATGCTCCCATATCTGTAAAATAGTGCTGAGGATAATAACCCCTGAGCAGAATTATTGTAAAGACTAAACGGCAAAATTCTTGTGAGGCTCCTGGCATATAGTCAGCACTCAGGATAGACCTCATGGCTATAGATGCTCTCTATAAATATTTATTGAATCAACTCAGCAGAACTAAGGATGGGTGCTATTTTACCATATGCCTACCAGGTGCCAAGACTGTGCTAGAAAGGGCTGCAGTTTTCGAGTCTAAATGGGAGTCTTAATTGTTGCCCTTTAGGGGCATAGGTCTTGAGCCCCAAATAATTGGATGCCTCCTTCACCTGGGTGTTTGGTGAGTACGCAGTGCGACGTCGCCCTCTGTCGCTCGCTGATCGTAGCCCGAGGTCAAACCCGGGCGCTCTCACCAAACCAGTATCACTCCCGCGTCCTCGACTTAGCTCGCTCAGCTCTTCCTAAGGCCGGTCCTCTTCTGTTCGCCGCCGCCGGGTCGGGTACTCTACAGGTCGCTTCCCACCCACAGGCCGAAGTGGCCCCACACCCCTCGCGCCCACAGGCGTCGCGCTGACGTCACTTCCCGCGAACCCGGAAGCGCTGTTGTCGCTGGGCAGCTGTAGTTAGGAAGTCGTGATGGAGTCGCGCTCAGCGTAAAGCCTTGGCCGACCGCGGGCCGAGGGGTCTGGCCCGGGCTGCTGTGGCCCGGACGAGCGGAGGGTGCGGAGCGGCTTTAGGGCCAGCGAGGGCAAGCCCCGGCGGCGTTGCCGCCGCCCGGGTAGGACCCGGTCCCGCCTTCCGGGCCTGGGACCCAGCGGGCGCCTTTGCCAGGCTGCCCCGCCAACCTGCTTTTGGTCGCGGACAGCTGGGTAGAGCGGGTGTCCGGCCACAGGCCGGACACCCCCCTTCCTGTCTCTTTAAGCCCCCGCCCGCGCTTCACGACCCTTTCTCGGGCTGCCGGAACGCTGACGTGGAGCAATCCGCTCGGAACTCCCATGGAGAAGTTTGGGATGAATTTTGGGGGCGGCCCGAGCAAGAAGGACTTGCTGGAGACGATAGAGACGCAGAAGAAGCAGCTCTTCCAGTACCAGGCACGGCTCAAGGATGTGGTCCGCGCCTATAAAAGCCTGCTGAAGGAGAAAGAGGCGCTAGAGGCCAGCATAAAGGTGCTGTCGGTGTCCCACGAGGCAGATGTGGGCCTCGCAGGTGTCCAGTCGCCAGGTCTCCCCTTTTCTGACTCTGTGGATGACCGGTGCTCCACTCACAGCGAGGATAGCACTGGCACCGCCACCAGCTTGGATACTGCAGCCAGTCTCACCAGCACCAAGGGTGAGTTTGGGCTAGAAGATGACAGAGCTGCCCGTGGTGGACCACCACCTCCAAAGTCCGAAGAGGCCAGTGGGTCGGAGAGTGGCGTTAGCAGTAGCAGTGGGGATGGGCCATTTGCAGGTGGGGAGGTGGACAAAAGACTGCACCAGCTGAAGACTCAGTTGGCTACTTTGACCAGCTCTTTGGCTACAGTCACCCAGGAGAAGTCCCGCATGGAGGCTTCTTACCTGGCTGACAAGAAGAAAATGAAACAGGACTTAGAGGATGCCAATAAAAAGGCAGAGGAGGAGAGGGGCCGTCTGGAGGGAGAATTGAAGGGGCTGCAGGAGCAGATAGCAGAAACCAAAGCCCGACTGATCACACAACAGCATGATCGGGCCCAAGAGCAGAGCGACCATGCCTTAATGCTTCGTGAGCTCCAGAAATTGCTACAGGAGGAGAGGACCCAGCGCCAGGACTTGGAGCTTCGGTTAGAAGAGACCCGAGAAGCCCTGGCAGGGCGGGCATATGCAGCTGAACAGATGGAAGGGTTTGAATTGCAGACCAAGCAGCTGACCCGTGAGGTAGAGGAGCTGAAAGGTGAGCTGCAGGCCATTCGAGATGAGAAGAATCAGCCAGACCCCCGGCTGCAAGAACTTCAAGAGGAAGCCGCCCGCCTTAAGAGCCATTTCCAGGCTCAGTTGCAGCAGGAAATGAGGAAGGTAATTATCCTCATCTCCTTTAAATATTAGTCATTTGACTTAAGGTGGGAAATACTGAGTTTTTGTTTTTCTCTTTTGGTAGTTAGAACTAAGTGGCTGCACTGTCATTTGTGATGCTACCTGAAAAGTTCCACTAGTGAGTCCTGGGAAATCCTGTTCTATATAGTGTCAATGACATACACAGGGTGTGCCTCAAGCAGGATGTGGAGTTTGTGAGTGTGGGTTGGGTTGGAGCCAGACAGCTCTGAGCTCTTGGGCATTGGCATCTTACCAGCTGTGCTCTGCGAAGCAATACAGTGGCAGCTGTACAGTGAAAGGTGGTATGTATGCCTATAGGTATGTACCCATAAGTAAGTTGGCTGAAGGCAAAGGGGATTTTCTCAGAAGACATAACCTCTTATAATTGCCTTCAGTCAAGATTTGCCTATTTTAGAAAAGTGCTATTTTAAGGTGCCTCCTTTCAATGTGGAGAGAGAGCTCCAACTCAGTTTTGAACTTACAGGAATATTGGACTAGGAAAAGAATGTTATATAATTTCTTATTTGGATTTGGGGAAGCACATGATAACCAAGAGCAATGCACTTTATTTGTGAGTTAGGGGGAAAGTAGAAGCTCTAAAGCAAACAACAGCAGATATACAAAGGTGCTTAACATTGTTTGGTATAATATGTGTCTTGGAGCAGAACCCAAGGAGGTTATAGGAACTTTTGTTAGCTCCTGAATCAACAGAATAATCCCCATTTCCCATTCTTGCTAGGCCATCCCAATCCTGTGACCCCTTTGCTCCCCTCTCCTGCCTTCCCAAAGTTTGCTATAGGGCTTTGTGGCTTTTCTGGATGCATTTTTGTCTGTTCCCATGTTTTGCAGACAGCCCTTGCAGAGGATCAACTCCGTCAGCAATCTCAGGTGGAAGAGCAGAGGGTAGCAGCCCTAGAGAATCAAATATCTGAAGTGTCTGAGCTGCTGGGCACCTATGAGAAAGCCAAGCAGAAGGACCAGCTGGCCATCCAGAAGCTGAAGGAACGCCTTCTGCAGCTGGACCTGGAGAATAAGACGCTGGCTCTAGCAGCCTCCAGCCGGTCCTCTCTAGACAGCCATGGAGACGATTCCAGTCTGGATGTCAATGTCCTGAAGGATAAGATGGAGAAGCTGAAGAGGCTGTTGCAGGTTGCAGCCAGGAAAAGCCAGGTGACCCTGGATGTGGAGAAGCTCTGCGACCTGGAGATAATGCCCCGCTCAGAAGCTGCCGATGGGGAGAAGGCTACCGCACTCTACTACCAACAGGAGCTGAAACAGCTGAAGGAAGAGTTTGAGAGGTACAAGATGAGGGCCCAGGTCGTCCTCAAGAGCAAGAATTCCAAAGATGGTAACCTGGCAAAGGAGCTGGAGGCAGCCCAGGAACAGCTTGCAGAGTTGAAGGAGAAATATATCTCCCTGCGGCTGTCCTGCGAGGAGCTCGAACAGCAGCACCAGCAGGAGGCCGAAGACTGGAAGCAGGAGCTGGCCCGCCTGCAGCAGCTCCACCGGCAGGAGCTAGAGCGAAGTCAGCTGGACTTCAGGGACCGCACACTGAAACTGGAGGAGGAGCTGCACAAGCAGCGGGACCGTGCCCTGGCTGTGCTTGCCGAGAAGGACTTGGAGCTGGAGCAACTGCGTTCTGTGGCCTTGTCCTCTGGGCTGCCAGGACGCAGAAGTCCTGTGGGTGGTGGGGTTCCTGGGGACCCAGCTGACACCTCTTCCCCAGATAGCCTGACTCAAGCGCTACAACTTGCTGCAGCCAACGAGCCCACTTTCTTTCTGTACGCGGAGCAGCTGGCCCGCAAGGAGGTGGAGATCACATCGCTGAAGAAGCAGAAGCACAGGCTGGAGGTGGAGGTGCATCAGCTGCAGGACCGGCTGCTGGAGGAGGGTGAGCAGCATCGTGAGGAGGTCGCAGCCCTGCAGAGCCGCATCGAAAAGAACATCAGGGACCAGAGCAGGGAGGGAGCCAACCTGGAGTACCTCAAAAACATCATCTACCGCTTCCTGACCTTACCTGACTCCCTGGGCCGCCAGCAGACTCTCACAGCCATACTGACTATTTTACACTTTAGTCCAGAGGAGAAACAAGTGATAATGCGGCTCCCAACCAGTGGTAGCTGGTGGCCTTCTGGCAAGAGATGATGCCGTTTTCACTAACTCCTGAAATTTCTGTGCCTCTTTTATGTGGGAAGGGGCAGGCTCTGGTTTCTGTTGCCTATTCTCTTGGATTATCATTTATTACTTTACTGTGTTGAAATTGGGAGGAGTCTTCAGTGTGGGATGGGATGATCTGCCAAATGCCATTAATGCTGCTTTGTCTTTGGGCCCTAGTGCTACTGAAAGTGTTGGGACAGCGTCTTCTCGTGGAGTGTATGTGAAGGGAAGTGGGGGAAGAGGTTAGGACTGAGAGATGCAAAAGTTGGGAAAGTGGTAAGAATCCTTTACAATTTTTTGTTTTAATATTATGTTCCTAGCACAGAGCTAGGAGTAAATGTGACTCCAAAGGGAGTTCAGGTAATTTCTGAACATGCACAATGACCAGCTGTTTTCTCCATCTCACAATCCGAGTCTGGTCCATTGCTACCCCAATTCTCTGGGGACATAAAGCCAGGCTGAAAAGGGACCAGGAAGTTTGAAATAGTGACAGATTGTCTACTAGTCCGAAGGGCCAAGGAATAGTGAATTCATTCTGGAACTGGAAACCTTGGTCTAGTTAGGGCCTAGGGACAACCTATGCTATCTAGATTAAACATACCACTTGTGACCATCCTAGAGAGGGCCCTGAGCATTAGTTTGATCTTAGGGATTTCCTGGGTGACCTGCTTTTGGCCTGGATTGGGTTAAAATAGACCTCTTTCTTGTCCCTGCCTTAACCTGTCTACCTAAGGTTGGCCTGAGATTGTGAGTGAATGACTTTGCTATCTTTTCCACAAAATTGGAACTTCATGAAGAAATAAGATCTTAGCTTCTTACAGAGAGGAGTCTGAACAGTAAGCTCTGATTCTGTGTGGATATAAGGAGTTAGCTCAGAGATTTGCTCCTTGCTGTTTCTGCCTTTGCAGGGACAGGGAAGAGGAGGAAGATTTGCTGCAGAAGATTCCAAAAGATTGCTGTTACTCTAGCCAGAAAGTGGTGGAAGTTCAGCTGAAGCTGGGCTGCGGTACTTTCTGCCCTCTGGGTCTTTACATAAGTAGATTAACACTGCTCTTTCAGGAAAGGCAGCTTGTTATTCAGGCAGTCTGGAAAGGAGGTTCTCAAAAAACCTGGGCTCAGATATTATCAGTGCCTCCGTGTTTTTCTCCTATCTGCTCTTACTGTTTATAGAGGTTTCTGGACCATAAAGACAAATGCTTGGCCACTAACTGGACTAATATGTATCTTTCTGTTATTTCATCTTGGAGGTTTGTTTTATGAGGGTTTGGAGTTCAGACAACTTTAGAATGAGAGGCTAGGTGACCTGGATTATCTACTGTGAGCACACTTAAATGGAACAGAAGATGTGTTCAAATGATAATGATATAAACCATGGAATCATTAAACCTAAGTGACTTGACTTGTGTGTTTCCATCACGGTATCTATATCTAGACAAAAATAGAGTGAATGTAAATGATGAATGAAAAGGATGGACATATTTCCGTATATTAATTCATGAGCTTAAATCCATCAGTGTTTTAACCACATCGGGAATACATCAGTGTTTTAACCACTTCAGTTACAACACAAGTTTTTTTTTTTTTTTTTATTTCAGCATATTATGGGGGTACAGATGTTTAGGTTACATATGTTGCCCTTGCCCCCCACCCCAAGTCCAAGCTTCAAGTGTGTCCATCCCCCGGATGGTGTGCATTGCACTCTGTGTATGCATATACCCATCTCCTCCTCCCCCCTGCCCGACATCCAATAAATGTTATTCTTATATGTGCACTTATGTCAACACAAGTTTCTTAGCCTGGACTTGTGTGTGTATGTGTTTGTGTGTGGGCAGCTACACTGGAAAAAGCTTTTTCATGGGTTTAGTGGGTTAATAATTACTGCTTCAAACTCCAAAAGTACTCTGTTTATGAAAGCTTTATTATCCTTAAAATCAGGATTCATGGTCTCTTGGAAAAGTATCTCAGGATATCAAGCTGAACTAATAATAATAATAGACTTCCTTAGTTTTCTTGCCTTGTTCCCTCTAAATGTATTAATAGGATATCTTGTGATTGTTATTTCTAGGTGGCTGTGGACAGAATCAAAATATCCATAGTCCCAGTTACCTTCCTAGGAGTAATAATTGCTGTGCTTTTGACTCTTGAGAAGATACCACACAGGCAAAGAAGCAAGTCAATTTCTGATTAATAATTTTAAGTATCCGGATATGTTAAAGCTGTGAGTGCTCCCAACCAAAACTAAAAGACTTGATCCCCTCCTACCCCTAAGGACACTTAGAGCTTAGAAACAGGCAATGTTAACGCAGACATGATAAATTCAACATTCCTTGTCTCCACCCTCTTCCCCCAGATAAATTTTCCAGTTATTTGACTGGTTTGCCTTTGATAGATACTTTAAGAAAGGAAAGGGAGAGCAAGAATGAAAGAATTGAGATCAGAAGCAGTCAGAGAAAAATAAATTTTCCTTGGGCCCTCGTCCCAGAATATTAGACAGTGTAAAAGGTGTGTTAGTGAGGTAACGAGGCTGAGCCTTACTTATTTAGCTGTTACCACACTGATCAGTGAGGATCACTGTGAAGGAGAGATGGAGGGAGAAAGTGGAGGGAAGGCCATCTGACCACTCAGCTGTAAGGGTTTTCTACTCTTCTTTTTTCTTCCCTTTTGGGTACCTCCCATCTAGGGAATAAACATGTCCATATATCATGCCCTAGATGTTGCTGTATTAAGTTCCTGTCTATTATCCAGAACCCTGAGGCTCTCAGTGTTGTGTCGCGAAGCTGCCAGGAAGGGTTGTTTTTGCTAATTCTTGTCAGGTGTGCCCGCATCATGTTGAGCCTTTTACACCCATTTTATCGTTTAACTTCCCCAGGTGCTCTTGTGTCCCATTTTACAGATGTTAAGTTTGCTGAGGATCACGTTTGAATCAGGTCTCATTAGCCCCAAAGCCCACTTAATCTGGGTGTGCTCCTGCCTCCTTAGCACTGGGAGGGCCAGGGCATGTCTCCATAGATTTCCAGGGAGAGAGAGACTGATCTCTAGGCTGAACTGGGCTGGTTCAAGTGGAGAGAATGACTCCAGCTGTAAATTTCAGCCAAGCAAAGTTGCTACGCTGTAGATTTGAACAGGCCACAGTGCTTCGTAACAACCCTAAAGCTGCTATGTCCCCAGTTTCTAGTTTGTTGCTAACTTTTGAACTCAATTCTAACAAAAGGAAGACTGGGTACTAGCTACTGCTACAGTGCGTTCCGGTTGTCACCTCTGGTAAAGCTGGGGAAATGGCATTGGGAATTGGAAGGAATTCTCATGGGTGGGTTATTTTACTCCCTTCCCCCAACCCTGGTTCCCCACCTCAGGCAGCTTGGTCACCTCAGATAGATGGTTTTTGGAGCAAGGAACTAGTTGAAATCCAAGTCCAACCTCCTGCTAGCCATGTGACCTTGGTAAATTTCTTAATCTCTCTGAGCTTAATTTTCCTTTTTTTAAAAAATTTTTTTTGTTTGTTTTTTGGAGACAAGGTCCCACTTTGTCACCCAGGCTGGAGTGCAGTGGCACGATCATAGCTCATTGCAACCTCGAGCTCCCACGCTCAAGTGAACCACCTCAGCCTCCTGATTAGCTGAGACTAGAGGTGTGTACCACCACGCCTGGCTGATTTTTAAATTTTTTGTAAAGATGGAGTCTCACTATGTTGCCCAGGCTAGTCTCGAATTCCTGGGCTCAAGCGATCCTCCTGCTTTGGCCTTCCAAAGTGCTGGAATTATAGGCTTGAGCCACCATGCCTGGCTGTGAACTTAATTTTCTTATAATGGGGATACTATTAATAATATCTGTTTCAGGGTTATATCCTAGGTCCTCAGATTAAAGAAAAACTAAGTACATATAGAGCAAGCACAGTATCTGAAACAAAGTAGGGGCTAAAACACATTCACTCTTTTTTTTTTGAGACAGAGTCTTGCTCTGTTTCCCAGGCTAGAGTTTAGTGGTATCATCATAGCTCACTGCAACCTCAAACTCCTGGGCTGAAGCAATCCTCTTGGCTTAACCTCCTGAGCAGCTAGGACAACAGGTGCATGCCAGCATGCCTGGTTAATTTTTTCATATTTTTGTAGAGATCGGGAAGGGGCTGTCTCACTATGTTGCTCAGGCTGGTCTCGAACTCCTGGCCTCAAGCAATCCTCCCATCTTGGCCTCCCAAAGTGCTAGGATTACAAGCATGATCCACTGTGCCCAGTCCACTCCTCCCCCCCCACCCCCCAAGAATGTTAAGTGACAGAATTGGAAACCAGACTTAGGTCTTCTGGATTTAAATCCAGTGTTTCTTAATCACAAATTTTGCTGTAAACAAAAGGAAAAATAAACACTGTCTTTTATCAAGTGCCTACTATGAGGCAGACAGCACTTTCCCAACATTATTTTACTTGACTCTCACAACAGTCTTGTGAAGTCTATCTGTTTTGCAGTTGAGGAAATGGAGGCTTGGTAAGACGATACGGATTGGCCAAGGCCCAGAGCCAGTCGCGGCAGAATCAGGAATCAAACCATTTGTTTATGTGGACCAAATGGCCCAGGCCCTTTCTGCTGTCTGTGCTGTCTCCCAGCAGAGGGCAACATGGAATACTGAAAACACGCTGCTCGCTGAGAAACGTAGGGGGCTGTGTTTCTGGCATGGGCTGGGGAAGAAGGGGTCCTTGTCCAGGTAGTCCTCTCTTTGGAGGCAACTGACTGCCTCATAATTGCTCAGAAGGGTTCTATTTTCCTAGCAGCAGAGCTATTTCACACCGAAATTTATGAAATGGACTCTTTTGTTATAAGTCAGTTTTGTGGGAGTTGAGTAGTGATAGCCTGTTTTTCCTGGCACCCAGATTGGGATAACATAAGTATCAAAGGGGCTGACAAACTCACAGTGCAGGAAGCCCAGAAAAGCAAAGGACACTTGGAGGCCAATGACCCTTATAAGAAGGAAAACTCTGTGCCTTGACTTTAGCAAGGAGACCATCTCTGGTTCGGTGTAAATTCTTCCATCTCCGTGGTCTACCGCTGAGGGACCAAAAGGTATCTCTTTTACTTTTGAGAGAAGGAATCTGAATATTGATACCACCTTACACAAGTGTGTTTTTAAATGTAGATTTACACATAAATTTTATATTAATTAAGGCTGTGCTGTCCACAGTCAAAATACCTGGAGGCTAATAATTTAGAGTAGGGTCCTTCCCTTAGTTGAACAGCTATCAGGCCTTTGAAAATGAGGACTCCTTCCAGGTAATTTCACAGGCCCTTTGGGGACATCCTGCCCTGGTGTCCTGTTTACTCCACTGGGGTAGGTCCCCAACAGGGAGCCTCAGCCAGCTGAGACGAGATTTGAGATGAGTCGGAAGGCCAAACTTATTGATATTTGGTTTGGTGTTGTTTTTGAATGCCTGAATTGTTTCACCTGGTGAGTGTACATTTTTCAAATCTAGGATCCTTAGGTGCACTGTTCCCTCCACCTTCAAAATCCCTGCCCCATCCTGACCCTCTGTAGTATGATCCTGTCCTTTAAGACTCCACTGAAATGTCACTTCCTCCATGCTGATGTTTGTGGAACCCAGGGGTGCTCAGGTGCTTCATCCTCTGAGGTCTCTCATTATTCCATTCTTGTTGACCTTGGCTACAGAAGTGATTTATTACACTTTCATTTTTCAGTTTACTTCCCTGTCTCCTTGACTACTTTATAACCCCCTCAAGGTCATGCCCATGCCCCATTCATCCTTGTGCTCTGAGAGACTGACAAATATTAATACTAATCATGTCCTCTCAGAGCAAAAGCTTCAATCTTTGCTAGTATTGCTTTCTGCCACTAGTCATCTCTTTAGCCATATTAGTGGCTTAAAGTCTAGGTCTCTGGGAATATGACTAGATTGGACTTTAGGTAAAATAGCTTCCTTTGGTTGTTAGAGGAGTTGAGGGACTAGTCTTAGTCCGATCACGGAATTCTCTTCAGAGCTAATAGGAAATCACTGAGAAAAGGACAGTATAAGATGTGACAAGTGCTTTAGGCTCAGGCACAAAGCCAAGCTTTGGGCTGCAGGTCTCACTCCTGATGAAGACTCCAACAGTAAACCTCCTACCGGCGTGAACCTGAACTTGGGGGGCCCTGTACGTGAGCGCTGTGTAGAGTAGGCACCTCCCCTACCTGGTCTCTCAAAGGGATTAGGAATCTTCCTTTCCTCTCATGTCCTTCTGTGGCCGTGGCAAATGGAATTTGCTCTTCCTTTCTCTGGTGCCTAGGCTTAGTCATAAACAACAAATGTTCTTTTTCTATGAGTTGACACTTGGTCCTTCAGACCAGTACCCAGATTCTGGAGAGGGACCAGCCACGACATGCTTGCCCGGCATGAGGTAAGAGTTGACAGTGGCACAATCTTTCTCTTCTGAATCTTACCAGTGAGCTTTCTGGGAGCCCCTCTAGCACCTTGGTCAGTACTCGTGAATGGCTGGTGGTCAGTGAGTCCCCAGGATATGGAAGGAAACAGCATTTTCAGTGATTAGTGAACCATGCTTTGGAAACACCTGAGGCAAAAATCACTCAAGCCAGCAGCCCCTGGTCCTTCAGCCTTCAGGGTGACTCAGTCATATCTGGGTGTTGTACGAACCAGAAGGATGACTCCTGCGATTGTTCCTGTGATCCTTTTGAGTTGTGGTGGCCGACTTGGCTGGGAGGCCTAGGGAATCAGAAGCTGATCTACCAACCAGAGTGGATCCACTAACCTGGCATGAATGATGCTGCCGCTGCACCTGTCTCCCCTCCTCTCCCCTCCCCTTCCCCTCTCCTCTTCTACTCTCTCACCCTCTCCCCTTCCCTCTTTCCCTTTCAGCCCTGATGCTTCCCCAATATAAATCGTGATTCCTGCCCTGAAGTTGCTCACAGCTCGTTGAGGTTCACACAGCATGTTCATCCAAACTGCAACTCCAGGAGGACTCTGTACACCAAGAGCAGGATGATGAATGGCTCATATGAGGGTGGGGGGCAGGAGTGATCCTGGGTGAGGAAGAAAGGCTTCAGGGTCTGCACCTGGCTATGAATGATGATCCAACCTTCATAAAGTGGCTTAGGTGGGGAAGAGCATCCCCCATGGAAGAAAAGCAAGCCCATGGTAGGTTTGATATTGAGGGAGGGTTACATTTATGGAATCACAGACTGTAAGATCTAAAAAGGATATTAGCACTTGTTTGGTCTTGCCCCTTTCTTAACAAAAGAGGAAACCAAGACCCACACAGGACAAATTGGATCTATCACAAGTGGGGCTTAAGAGTAAAGCAGAAGCTCTTGTCCAGAGTGCCGAGTAGTGGCTGGATGGCTGGCAGAGCAGGGCACCAGATGTGTGGTGGGCTTGTGCACTGTCAGCCTGGGCACTGAGGGAAGGCATGGTGAGGCTACAGCCACAGGGCTGCAGGCAGCAGCTCTGTTGATGTCTCCTGCCCCTGCTCCTGAGACTGTTAGAGAGATACAAGAAGGGAAAGGGAAGAGGCCAGAGGGATGGTGCGGTTGACTGGCCAACTAGGGATACCTTACCCAGGAACTCCCGCCTGTGAGTGCTAGTGTTTATGGACCAAAGTTTTAACCCTATAGGTGAAGCCTGGAACATTTAGCTTATGCATATATAGTCATGTGTCACTTAACCACTGGGATACAGTCTGAGAAATGTGTCATTGTGTAAATATCATAAAATGTCCTTACACAAACCTAGGTGGTATAGCCTGCTATACACCTAGGCTTTATGGTATAGCCAATTGCTCCTGGGCTACAAACCTGTACAGCATGTTACTGTACTGAATACTGTAGGCAATTGTAACACAACGGTAAGTATTTGTGCCTCTGAACATATCTAACTATAGAAAAGGTACAATAAAAATATGGTATAAAAGATAAAAAATGGTACATCTGGGCCAGTCACAGTGGCTCCTGCTTATAATCCTAGAACTTTGGGAGGCTGAAGCAGGAGGATCACTTGAGGCCAGGAATTCGAGACCAGCCTGAGCAACATGGCGAGACTCTGTCAGTACAAAAAAATAGAAAAATTAGCCGGGCATGGTGTTGCACACCTGTAGTCCCAGCTACTTGGGAGGCTGAGGCAGGAGGATGGCTTGAGCCCAAGAGTTTGAGGTTGCAGTGAGCTATGATGACATCACTGCACTCTTAGCCTGGGCAACAGAATTAGACCCTGTCTCAAAACAAACAAACAAAGAAACAAACCAAACAAATGGTCCATCTGGAGATGGCACTTACCATGAATGGAGCTTGCAGGACTGTGAGTTGCTCTGGGTGAGTCAATGAGTGAGTGGCGAGTGACTGTGAAGGCCTAGGACGTTACTGTACACTACTGTAGACTTTATAAATGCTGGATACTTCAGCTACACCAAATATGTAAGAAAATATTTTTCTCTCTTTAATAATAAATTAACCTTAGCTTGCTTTATAACCCTTTACATTTTTAACTTGACTCTTTTGTAATACACTTAGCTTAAAACATAAAGACATTGTACAGCTGAACAAAAATATTTTCTGTCTTTATATGCTTAGTCTATAAGCTTTTTTCTATTTTAAAAATTATTTATTTTTTAACTTTGTATACTTTTTTTGTTTAAAACTAAGACACAAGCACACACATTAGCCTAGGGCCTAGGCCTGTGCAGGGTCAGGATCATTAATATCACTGTCTTCTACCTCCACATCTTGTCCCCTGTAAGGTCTTCAGGGACAGTAACACACAGGGAGCTGTCATCTTTTATGATAACAATGTCTTCTTCTGGAATACCTCCTGAAGGACCTGCTTGAGGCTGTTTTACAGTTAACTATTTTTTTTTTTTTTTGAGACAGAGTCTCGCTCTGTCACCTGGATTAGAGTGGTGTGATGTCAGCCTAGCTCACAGCAACCTCGAAGTCCTGGGCTCTAGCGATTCTCCTGCCCCAGCCTCCTGAGTAGCTGGGATTATAGGTGCATGCCACCATGCCTGACTAATTTTTCTATTTTTAGTAGAGACGGGGCTCACTCTTGCTTAGGCTGGTCTCGAACTCCTGAGCTCAAGCGATCCTCCTGCCTCATCCTCCCAGAGTGCTAGGATTACAGGCTTGAGTCACTGTGCCTGGCCTTTAATTATTTGTAAATAAGTAGAAGGACTACACTGCAAAATAATTATAAAAAGTATAGTATAGTAAATAACTAAACTGGTGCCATAGTCATTTATTATCATTATCCAGTATTATGTACTGTACATAACTGTATGTGCTATATACTTTTATACGACTGGCAGGCAGTGCAGTAGGCTTGCTTGCATCACCACAAATCCATGAGTAATGTGTTGCGTTAAGACATTATTACATCACTAGGCAGATAGGAATGTTTCAGCTCCATTATAATCTTATGGGATGACCACAGTATGTGTGGTCCATCATTGCAGAAACATTATGTGGCACATGACCATATAGCTGTTTATTCATCCATTCAGTGAACATATGTGAGCTCCTATTGCATTCCAGGCACTGTGCTAGGCAGTATAAATGCATCCTATCAATGTTTGGCACAGGATATAGACTCAAAGATTAATGATTATAATTCAATGTGACAAGTGGTATTGGAGGAATACAGAGGAAGAAAAGGACGCGAAATTCAGTCTGCAAGGAATCAGGAAACTAAAGTGAAGCTGACACTTGGATGGAGCTTTGCAAGACTAGGAGCAACTGGTATTAGCCACATGGACGAGTAGCGGTGGTGACAGTGGTAGGGGGACATGTAGCAGATAAGCTCATCCATTTGTTCCGATCTCCTTGTGCTTCAGACTTCCTGAACTGCAGAGACTAGCACATCAGAAACAATGCTTGTCAGTTCCTCTTGCAACCAGGATTCCAGAGGTAATTGAAGCTGTGTCGGAGATTATAATCAGGAGCTGATTTGAGTGGGAGAGGGGGTGGCGTGTGAGGCATCCATTTTCCCGATGTGGCTCCAGCAGGTACTGCGTCTTTCCTGTTCCCCAGATATGGCAAAGAGGGTGTAACTTCCAGGCTCCAACCTGAGCAGCTGAGGGGAGAATGGTGCCCATCTCGGAGAAGAAAGAAGACGCCTTCAGGATACGGTATATTAAGTTAGGGCACATCTGGGTGGAGCTGTCTAGAAGTGAGTTGGAAATAGAGTTTGGGAACCTAAGAGTACTGCTTGGAATAGAGATAAAGATTGACGTAGTGTGTGACACGGGCATTAGTGTGGTTGCGATTGCTCAGGGGATGTGCAGAGTTTGGTGAGAAGTGGGCCAAGAGTGGCACCTACCCCCTTTAAGAAAAACTTTTTGGAAGTAATTTCATGTTTACTGAAAAGTGCAAAGGACGGTAGTGCAAAGAGCGCTCATGTATCCTTTCCCCAGACTCATCTTTGTTAACATTTTCATCCATTTGCTTTATCCTTTGCTCTCTCTGTGCACATGTGTATTTTTTTTCTGAACCATTTGACAGTAAATTGCCTACATCGTGGCCATTTACCCTTTATATCTTCAGTGAGTATTTCCTGAGAACAAGAATATTCTCTTATATAACCACAGTGCAGTTATCAGCTTCAGGAGATTTAACATCTGTACAATCCTATCATCTAATCTACCATCTGCATTCCAATTTGTTAATCAACCCAATAATATCCTTTGCAAGATTTTTTTTCCCCTCTCCAGTACAGAATCCTGTCTAGGATCACATATTGCATTTAGTTGTTGTCTCTCGTTAGTCTTATTTAATGTGGAACAGTTTCTCACCTTTTCATTGTCTTTTATGATATTGACATTTAAAAAAAGAGTTCAGCCCTCTCCACCCCTTTTAAAATAGAAGGTTCCTTATTTGGGATTTGATGTTCCCTCATGATTAGATTTAGGTTGTATGTTTCCTACCAGAATATTACATGAGTGATGTTGTGATCTTCTCAGGGTGTCACATCCAGAGGCAAATTATATCCATCTGCCCTCATTGGCGATATTAGTTATGATCACTCAGACAACGTATCTGATTTCTTCACTATAGATTAATAGTTAATATTTTCTGCTTTGCTACTAATGAGTCATCTATGGGGAGACACTTAAGTCCATGCAAATATCCTGCTTCTTACCAAAATTTCCCCCCTAAATTTAGCTCCTACTGATGGTAATCCAGTGGTTATTGTGATGGTTGCAGAATGACAATTTTTCAACTCCAGCACTGTGTTGCGTTTGCCTTTTAGTCCTTTGCATCCTCTAAGCAAGAGGCCTGCTTTCTCCACCACTTTTAATTTATATATCTATTTATTATAAGTATGGACTAACAGATTCTTATTTTTCAATGGTTTATAATTTGTTGTTTTACTTCACTATCCTGGTGCTCAAATTTCCCCAGATTTGGAGAGTAAGCATCCCTTCAAACTCCCGTGGCCTTGTGACATACCTCTATTACTTGCTGGAACACTTTCTTACTTCCTAGCAGAGAAACATATTTCTGGCTCATCTTATACCTTCTGTGCCCCAGTCTGGAATCAGCTACTTGTCCAAGAATCCTTGGTTCCTTTTAGTGGTAACGAGTATTAGCAACCAGTACCTGGGTGCTGCACAAGCTCAGTGCCACTGAGGTGTCTTCGTTTCTAGGTCCTTATAGTAGACAGAGCTGAGAAATGTATGTGTGTATTGTATACACACACACATATGTACACATGTAGCTACACACACACACGCATTCACATACACATTTGAGAAATAAATCATGCACTTACACCAATATCTCCCATTCTAATCCCCACTTTCACAGGGTTTTTCCTTGCCGCCCCCCATTCCACATTTGTTTTTCCTTTCTTCTATAGCAAGAACCCTGGGATGAGTTTCATTAATATTAAATGTCTCGTTAACATTTAAAACGTAGGCAGTGAGAAGAGCACATAGAAACTAACAAGGGACAACCAGAAAAGAAGGAGAAAACCAGCAGAGGGAATATCACGGGCATCCAGGGAGAAATGAGTTTCAGCCCCGTCATGTTTCATTTCCACTAAAATAAGGGATAAAAGAAGGAAAACACATTTTGGGGGAAGATTTTGGCCATACTGAGATCAATTTTGGATATATAGAGCTTGGCTCTACTGCATATGAGGGGCCCATGGGGGATCCCGGTGAAGTGGTCCCAGAAGCAGGCTCAGGGTAAATCTGGAACTCAAGAGAGTATTCATGGCCACGGATATGAACTCTGGAGCCCTGTTCATTCTCTGAGCAAATATGTATGAAATGCTCACTCTGCAGGCGCTGGGCTGGTCATTGGTGATACTTAGAGTGGCAAATGACACAAAGCCACCGGCTGCACAGAGCTAATCCATTGCACGGATGGTGGGGGCGGCCAGGGAGACAGGCCACAAACATGTAAGTAAATATACAGGATAGAATTTTAGGTGGTGATAGTTACTATGAAGAAAATAAAAAAGAATATTTGATGAGGGGATGGATGAAGGGTGAATAGGAGAGTTAAATGCTTACTTAGCTTGGTTAAGAAGGAGCTTTTTAAAAATAAATCTTTTTATTTTTTACTACTTTGTATCCTGTTTTTTTGTTTGTTTGTTTTTAGTGACATAGTTATTGAAAAATATTTACTGAACGTCTACCCTGTGCCAAGAACTGTGCTGGGCACCAGGCACAGAACGGTGAAAAGAGATGTGGTCCCTCTCAAGGTGACTGTCCAGTGTTATGGGAGAGACATATATTAAACAAATAATAACAGACGTAATGTATAATTGTCACAATGCTATTAAAGGGCAAGATAAGTTGCTATGCAAACATCCAGTTAAGAAACTCCTGGTGGACACTTCTTGTCTGCCTATCCAGGAGGCATTCCCCCAGCTTCCTGTAATTCAGTTTGGGTTTGGTGACCCACCTCACATGTAATCTATCAGTGTCAGGGGAGACCCAGTCCTGACTGGTCCATCAGATCATTGCTTTCCCACTGCACCAAGGATTGGTTTTAAAACAGGAATAATGCTCTGAGTCAAGTCATTTAAGCCAATAAGAGTAAATTCTGGGACTTTTTTTGGAACCCTCTTGGAGAAGTAAATGCACACTTCCTTCTAGGTTTGAATGTGAAGGGGAAAGCTGGAGTCACTGCAGCCGTCTTGCCACCATGAAGGATGAGCCTCTTTGAGGATGGAGCCAACACGGAGGAAATGGGGCCAAGAGATGGAGGGATAAGTAGGTCCTGGTGACACTTCTTGAGTCACCAAGGATCAAGCTTGAAGCTAACTCTGGACTTTGTGATTACCTGAACCCCTTTGGGCTGTCACTTGTGACCAAGATAATTTGGAATATAATTGAGTCAGGGAAGGTTTCCTTAGGGAAGGGATATGAAACCTGATACCTGAGGGATGAGTAGGAATTAGCTGGCCCAGAGCAGAGGGAGGTGAGGAGAGAAGTAGAAGCAGAGGAGATCGCACCGTGTGCTCAGGGGCCTGCAGGGTGAAGCCACAGGATGCTGGAGGAGCAGGGAGTGGGCCTGCATGCAGGGAGAGGACGGATTCTTGACAAGCCTTTTTAACACAAAAAACTTCAAACGTATTAAAAATAAAGAGAATAGAATAACAAACACCCATATATCCATCACCCAGCAGCAACCATTATTGACTCAGGGCCAATGCTGTTTCATTGAAACCTACATCTCTGACTCCTCCCTCACTCCTGGCTTGATTATTTTGAAGCCAAGGACTCCAGTTCCTCCAAAGTTCTGGCTTTGGAGATGATGTTCTTAGTCATTATGCTACAGTGTCTCTCTAGAATGGCATCACTCAGCTTAAAATGACCAAATCCAACATTGCTAAGGGAGTGGGAGCCAGCCCTGCTGGGTACCGGTGGACTCGTTGTTTAATGGATGCGTGCATTCCCCAACACGACAACTCTGAGCCTGTTCTTCACCACTGCGTTCCCTAGTGCCTTGTATTATGTAAAATAAATATGCCCCTCAATATTTACTGCAGGAAAAAAAGAAGGAAGGAAGGTGGAAAGTGGAAGGCGGGAGGTGGGGCATCGGTTGGGCCCCAGAATGGCAGGTGAGATAAATTGTTGAAATGTGTCTGTTTGACTTGTGTGGGGATTGGGCTTGAAGGAGCTACAAACAGGGTGGTATCTTCTATTTCAGGTGTCCAGAGTAGGATAGGCCAGAGGGATGAGCTCAAGCCAGAGATTCTCAGTGTCAGTTGAGTGGTGAACCCCAGCGGGGCTGGGGCTGGAGTTCAGAAGAGGGTGGAGGTGCCGTGGCAGGGGCGAACCTGCGGAGTCTGAGGGCTCCCTTTGGCCCTGGGAAGTGTGTATGGCAAAAGGTGTGTCTGGAGCTTGTTAGACCTGTCTGCCTGCCAGACTCCAGGTCATTGCTTGGAAGCCTGACAGTGGAAACCTCACATTAATTTGACGTCTTAGAATTCTTTCCGTAAGTGCTCGATATGGGGCAGAATGCCTGCAAACACACAAGTGTTCTCAGGAATGTGGGCTTTTTGTTTCTAGCACTCTGGGACCCAAGTTCTTTGAAAGAGTAAAATAGAAAAGGCCAGGACAGCTTCTAAAAGAGATAAAAACAAGGTGCTGATTAGGCCATTACCTATCTCTGGGAACTTCTTTGTGACTCGCTGTTTCTTACCTGTTGGAAAGGGAAGCTACGCGTTTACATAGCTTCTCAATGTTATTGAGGTAATCAAATCAAACAATGTGGTGAAAGTCCTTGGAAAAGTGTAAAGTGCTGTAAAATGTAATTATTATTACTGCCTGTCATTGTATACATTAGATAACGTAATAGAATGATAAATTAACTGTATGTTGGTGAACCGTTGCCTAACCCTTCCTCCCTCATCTCAGTGTCTTCCCAAGAAGTAGGTTCATGCTTTCAAAATGAAGTGGGAAAAAACTTTATTAGTGTATGTATTAATTTTCTATTGCTGTCATAACAGATTACCACAAACTTAGTGACTTTAAAACATACAAAATGACTATCTTACAGTTCTGGAGGTCAGAGTGTGAAAGGGGTCTGTCTGGGCTAAAATCGAGGTGTTGACAGGGCTGCATTCCTTCTGGAGGCTCAAGAGGGGAATCTGTTTTCTTCTCTTTTCCAGCTTCTAGAGGCCACCTGTGTTCCTTCGTCCTGGGTCCCTTCCTCCAAAGCTGGCAACGTTGCATTGCCACGGTTACATCCTCCTCTCTCTTCTGTCTCTCTTCCACTCCTAAGGACACTTGTGATTACATTAGGATCAACCAGATAATCTGGGATAATCTCTTTACTTTAAGATCAGCCAATTAGTAACTGTAAGTCCTCTTTGCCATGTAACCTAATGTAGTCACAGGTGCTGGGGATGAGGATATGGCCACCTGTGGCTATTAGTCTGACTGCCACAGTATATGTTTTGTAAATTTTATATCTGAAAAGAACTTCAGAAAAAGCAAAATGGAAAATCAAAATTCTTCCTAATTTGCTCCAGGTACTGCTGAATGAATCCTAGCAATATTCTCTTTCATGAGAAGCCAGCAACACCTAGTGTCTCTCTAGATACATTTCAACAGAAAACTTACTGAAAGTCTCCTGTAATTACACTCAGTGACTGATGGAGGAGAGAGGAAATTCTCACTATGCAAAGAGGGAGAAGGCTGGTGATTCTCCTTCTGTATGTTCTTTAGATTTATTCTGAGCCCCCACATCTATGCTTCTATCCAGAAGTATTTACGTTAATTCTGTTTGGGACACCATATGATACTGGGCTCTGTGGTAGATGCAGAAAGATAAGAATGTGATCCCTACCCTCAAATTGCTTACAGTCTCATAGGGCAGATGAGACACATTCTGATTCAAGCACAGGTACTCATTTACAAAGCACCAAAGACTTAAGGGCCAAGTGTACCAGTTATAATTAGGTTCAGTTGTACATAAAGTGAAACCCAAAAGAACAGTGAATTAAACAGCAGAGAAGTTTATTTCTTGCTCTTGGGAAAGAACTGGTGCAGCTACTTTGGAAAACACTTTGGCAGTTCCTCAAAAAGTTAAATATGGAGTTACTATATGACCAAGCAATTCTACTCCTAGAATTGAAAAATGTCTCCACGCAAAAACTTGTACATGAATGTTCACCATAGCACTATTCATAAAAGCCCAAAAGTGGAACCAACACAAATGCCCATCAACTGATCAATGAATAAGCAAAATGTGATTATATCCATACAGTGGAATATTATTCAACCATCAAAAGGAATAACGTATTGATACATACTTTAACATGGATTAAACTTGAAAAGCTATACTAAGTGAAAGAAGTCAGTCATAAAAGCCCACATATTATGACTCCATTTACATGAAATGCCCACAATAGGTACATCCGCAGAGGCGGAAAGCAGAGTAGTGTTTGCCAGGGGGCTGGGGGATGAGGAAGGGACAATGGGGAGGGACTGCTGATGGGTACAGTGTCTATTTTTGAAGTGATGAAAATGTTCTGACTTAGTGATGATTGAGTAACTTTTTAGATGTAATAGGAACCCTAAAAACCATTGGATTGTACAGTTTAAGTGAGTGAATTGTTTTGTATGTGAATCACACAATAAACTCATTTAGTAACTCAATAAAGTTACTAAAAAAAATACCAAGAGGATTGAGGAGATCAAAACGGTGATGAATAATTAGAGGACATGAAGAGGAGATTAGAAAAGCACCTCCTATTAGCATTTTGCCCCCTGAGTTCCTTCTCTGAGTCTCAGAGTGGCCACCCCTTTCTTTCCCCTGTGTTGGGTCTCTCCTCCTCTCCCCTCCCCTATGACCATTGGCAGAATGCTCACTGTGTGAGGCTGACTCTGGCCCCAGACAAGGAGAGAGATGGCAGTTTTGTTCCCTGTGGAGGTGAAATGGAGAACGTGCTGATAGAAACAGAGAAAGGAATGGGATTCTCGCGCCTTACTCTTAAGGGCGTCCCCACATGAGAGGAACCTCTGAGGGACTTCTGGCCCTGTGGAACAAATGTCCTTGGGAGTCCCTGGACCTGATGGTGTGGGGAGGGGCTCTGTGGGCCTGGTATAGCCTGGTGCCCACCACGTGGTTTACATGTCTCTTTAGAGAATGAAGAATCTTGGGGCAGGAATGCTCAAAGTTGTGTCCCTAATCTCCACGGTGGACGGGAGCTATTTGAGTCTGTCCTTGCTGCCCTGGCTGGGCTGTGCTCAGGGCCCTCCAGCCACCCACCTTCCCTTTGTCCCCTCTGACAGAGCAGTTCCTCGTTAACACACATTCTGATGTCTCCTTCACAGCCATGGGGCTTTATTCTTGATCTGTTTCCTGTTGCTTGTCTCGTGATGTACAAACCGTAGTACTGTTTCTTACAGGGCAAGATACCACTCCTCATACCACCGTAAGAGCTATTTCCTCTGTTCTAGTAGGCCCTTACAAAGTACAGTTTGGATTGGGGTCTATGCCTCTGTGACATTGGGTTTCTGGGGTCCTGCAGTATGAAGGTGAGTGGGAATCGAGTCTGAACTGAGGTGACAGAGCCATTGTAAAAGTTAGCGTCCCAACTGTCACAGCCAAGAGAAGCCCAAGGAGACAAGATGACCAAATGTAATATGTGTCCTGGGACAGAAAAAGGACATTAGGTAAAAGCTAAAGACATATGAGTAAAGTATGGACTTTAGTCAATAATAATGTATCAATATGGGGTCATTAATGGTGACAATGTGTTGTACCATTGTAAGATGTTCACCATAGGAAAAACTTGGTTTGGGGTGTATGGGAGCTCTTGGTATTGTCTTTGAAATTTTTCTGCAAATCTAAAATTATTCTAAAATAAAAACCTCATTAACTTGCCCTCCACTCTGTCCCCCTCGCAAGAGAATGTCCACACCCACATCACAGCATTCAGCTCTGGGCTGGCTGGACCATTTTCAAAAAAGAGTATCATCTAATATGCTTCCTTTGAAGGGTAGTTATCAGATGCCACCTGTACCAGCAGTGTAATCTGGAAATTTTCCATTTACCTGTCTAGAAAGGAGAGGGCTTTAAAGTCCTGCATGGATGGATAGGAAGATGAGAGTAATGGAGTGAAAGTCCACGTTCTGGTCCAAGAGTGACAGTGCGTGAGCCTGCGGTAACCCTGGGGCACGTCCAAATGGCTGCTAGGGAAGGGTCAATCCATGAGGACATAATCTTGGAGAGTTGCAGCAAGTTTTGCATCCCAGACACAGAGCCCAATAAACATCAGGAACTGAAGGTGTAGCCACCCTTTCTGCCAAACCTGAGGGTTTAGTCTGAGAATAAACAGGGGCTAAGGCTTGCACAAGACAGTGTGACTGAGTCAGTCAAGGGTGAGTTCAGGGGTCCTGGGTTCCTGGGAATCTGATCACGTGCACAAGGGGTCAGCATACTTCCTGCAACAGACTGCTGAGGATAGGTAGCCAAGCTGAATGAGATACCCCCAAAACTACTGCCCACCATCCAGAGGCCCTGATGAGGAGAAAGAGGATTGACGAGGTGGAGGGAGGGAGGGAGATGACCTGGCAGTCACTCCTACTCTTCAAGCTGTGACTAGTTTTCCCAGGAGCTGCTTCCACATTCAGTGTAGTAAGTTGAATAGTGTCCCCCCAAATTTGTGAAAGTCACAATGTGGCTTTATTTTGAATTGGGGTCTTATAGATATAATTAGTTAAGATGAGGCTGTACTGTCCTTATAAGAGGAGAGGACACACAGGTATGACAGAGAAGGCCATGCGAAGACATAGGCAGAGATTGGAGTGATGTGGCTACAAGCCAAGGAACATAAGGGATTGCCGGTGGCCACCAGTACTAGGAAGAGGCAAGAGGATTCTTCCCTAGAGCCTTAAAGGGAGCGTGGCCCTGCTGATGCCTTGATTTTGGACTGCCAACCTCCAGAACTGTGAGAGAATACGTTTCTGTTATTTTAAGCCCCCCAGTTTGTGGTACTTTGTTATGGCAGTCCTAGGAAATGAAACTTTTGCAAACTACATGTGGTGAGGGTGATGCTGAGAGGGTATACGGTACTTAGCCACTTATGTCCCTTTGAGGGTCTGGCTGTGGGGACTCCTGTTGCCTGGAAGATCTGAGGCCTGAAGTGGGTGCCTCATACTTGTGGGCTCTGACAGGGCCCCCAAATTAATTAGTAATTAGCATAGGTGATAAAATGGGTTACTTCTTGTCTTCCACTCCCCACAGTGAAGGTTCCCTCGGGGGGATTTCTTTCTGAAATCCTTGTTCTGAAGAAACCGAAAGGTGTAGATCCCTCCTGCAAAGACTGCCCCGTCTTCCACAGTATGTGCCCACTTTTTCTTGTCTAGGTTACCTCTCCTGCACCTGCAAACAGAAGTATCTCTCTTTTTATCTAATCTGATACTATTAACCATTGCTTCCTGAAACGTCTCCCCAGTGCAGAAATACTTCTTTCTTCTCCCATGACTTCCTCTTTTCTTATTTTGGTGACTTAATTGTCTTTTCTTTTACTCTGCTAAAAAAATGATGATGTTCACTTGGGTTTTCTATTTGGTCTTCTTTTAACACTCTAAAACTGTCTTGGGTAACCACCCAGTTTCCTTACCTTAGTCCCCATCCACCATGCGACTCCCCAGTCTCTGTTCCAGGCGGAGCTTTCCCTGGAGCCGCAGCTTCACGTGGTCGGTGTGGCGCCTCCGTCTGGAGGTGCCGGCCTTGCAGACTCAGCGTGTTCTAAGCCCTTTGCTTATTTATCTCTTCCCTCGGCTAGAATGACAGACTCCTCTCTTTCAAAATGAATTCATGCAGAGTTTTTATTAAGTTTTTAAAAAAATAGATATTGAGCAGTTTTGGAGGAAGTAAAAGAACAAAAACCAAAAAACCACACAAAAAATTATGGCTGGTGGCAGTGCAGTTGCCCAGTCAACAGACTATGAAAGCTCGTCTACACGAACTTTTAATATGATACAAGGGGCTTTTAGGACACAAAATATACATGGTTGAGGAAGTCATAGACAAAGGTATAATGCATTTAATAGCTCCTCCCAGATCCTTTAGTCTCTCTCCTTTTCGGTCCTCAGACCTGACATAGGGGCTACTCTTCTTGGTCACCTTGTTTCATCCTAAGGTCAGGCTGAGCCCTGTGGAGTCTCCTAAATGGATGGAAAAACAGTCTTTTCTTGTTCCCCTCCTTAACTGCAGCTGGATTCTGCCCTTCCTCTCTGAAATGTCACCTTCCTGGCCTTGCTTTTGGTATATCCCAGCAGGTGGATGAACCTAGAACCTCTGTTCTGATCTGCTGTCCTGAGTCCTGTGCCTTGGGGCCATCACACTTCTATCTCCAGCCCCTTGGGTAGTCCAGGCCAGCAAACACGTCCATGAAATTGTAAGAAAGATCAAAAGGCTGCAGTGGTCTAAGGGCCACTTTTCTTTCCTAACTTAAAGTGTTCATGGATCCAGAAGTGAGCTGGAGAGTTGAGAAGTGGGATGAGAACCCACATAAGATTTAGTCCAAAATGTGGTATAAAATTATCTAATTCTAGCATTCTGTTGCTAAAGATGTTGAAATCCTGACCCCAGAGGCTCAGGAATGTACTGATGAAGATGCTCAGAGGGATAATATTGGCTGTGTCCCCAGGTATATTAAAGCATGGTTTGTTTTTGAGACATCCAGTAATTATTAGAAGTCTGCTCCTAAGCAGCTCTGGGCATGGTTCTGGCACTCCTGTCTTAATTAGGTGGGTTTTGACTCATCATTATTTAGTTGCCCATTTTTCCTTAACAGAGTATTTTAGTTGTTTTGTGCAATTAGAAGAAAGAAGCTCACAAAAGTCATCACATTACAGAAGAGATATGACAGGAAAGATCATTAACTCTACCTTACTGTACAAATCTTAGAAGTAATTAGGGACTTACATAAATAGCACAGCTTAAGTTATTTAATTGACAATCTCTAATAACAGTGCCAGCAGTGTGGTATACTTTATTCTTCATTAAAGCAAAAGTGATTAGTCTGCTGTATAACCTAATCATCTGAAAAATGTAATTCCCATAACAACATTTGTTATTACTACATTGTAAAACGGCAGACTAAAGACAGAATTTTGACATGTCAAATAGCACCACAGCACAAAAGTCAAAGTAAGTGTTTCCTCCACTAGGGGCTGGTGCCTGCATTTTCTTGGAAAGTCCTTACCCTGGATGGTGGCAGGTGATGGAGTTGTGCGGAATCTAATTTTTAGCAAGTTTTAGTTTTTTCACTACCTGGATGAATTCTAGGAATAAATACTGCATAAGTTAATTCTTTTGGGGGAGGAGTGGTGCTTGAAAGATGATTGGTTTGATGGGATGATTTGGGGGGATTTCAAAACTTCCATTGAGCAAATAATTCTTCATTTACTGGGATCCTTAGATGCAAAGGTAGTTAAGACATTGTTTCTGACATAGAGGAACCAGGTACATTACTCATCAATGTTTCCAGATCTCCTCCTGGGCACTCAGTCACCTGCTCGAAGTCAGGCATGGTCATGTTTCTTGCTTTGACTTACTAAAAGCAGGAAGATCTGAACCAGCACATAAAAGGGGCTGACACAATTCTCCTCTCACCTCATTCAAATTAGCTCTGCCCTCTCATTATGTCTGCCTCTCACACTATAATATGTGGCCTTTATTTTTGTGTTGCAAAGTTCTCTTTGTGTCTTCCATTAGAAAGTAGGTACGAGTTCAATTATTCACAGAGTCATCTTCAAGATGGTGGCTAGCTACAATTTCTGAAGAGATTTACAGTAAGAGAATTACCAAAATGAACTATAGTTCCTGATGCCACAGCTGGTCCTTTGGCCATAATAGATACTCATCATCTCTCTCTTCTATCACTCATTCCATATTTCCCTCTCTTTGGTCAACCCTTTGGCTGGCCTGTATTTCTTTACTGGTAGAGTGACCTAGACCTTCATCCTTGTGGTATCTGAATCTACAGTTGCCTTAGCTCAGTCAGGCACTGGTTGCTCAATTGCCCATTTATTGATATCATTGGGCACAGAAGCACCAAGAGACACTTCAGTGAGTCTCCTGGGGTTTTAGATATATTCCTTCTTGACCCCATTGCATAGCATCGCCTAGCTTTTCATGATGATTAGAAATAAAATATATTTGCTGTTGATCTACTGGAATGAAGAGATGAAAGTGAGCAAAGAGGAGTTGAGGTGTGAAGGCAGTAGAGCTCTTACTGTGCTCCCTGATGGATGTATCCCCACCCAGGACCAGGACCCCTAATGCAGCAGAACCTAAACAGATTCTGTGAGTCACTGGGAGTGATGGTGATGAGGGTTAATCCCAATTCCACTCATTGGTTCTTGGACGTTAGTATTCTAGCTATTGCAGACACAGAACCATGTACTACTGCCTATAGGTTCAGTGCCTATATCACAAACTGGAAAAGAGCACAATAACTTTCCAGAGTGTTATTCTAGCACCTTCAGTGAGTTCTATCAGGCCATGATACTGTTCTACTAGGCAGGATGTTTCAGGGTGATGAAGCATATGGGAAGACAGTTGAGCCCATGGCCACGTGTCCATTGTCATGTTTTCTTTGCTATCAATTGGATCTCTTTAACCAGGCAACATTATGTGTGCTATAATGTCAAAAGAATAGGCATTTGTAAGCCTTGAATGGCTTGGATGTTTGAGGCATTGTGGAGAGGAAAGGCAAACCTTATCTAGAGCAGATATCAAATCTGGAAAGGACAGCTGCTGTTCTAGCTAAGGTGGAAGGTGATGTAAGTGTAATTCCTTGAGGAGTATATCAGTATCTTAGTGTCAGTCTCTGCTGTTGGAAGCTCGGGCATTCAGCAGTGGTATTAGCTATGCTGACCTTAGTGAGGGGGTAATTCATGCTATTTGGCTATCCTTAGCATGGTAACATGGATGGAGCCTATGGATGAGCCAAATAGCATTGTTCTGTTGCAGCAGTGCTGGGCAACAGACCTAGGCTGGCTCATGCCTATAAGACAAGTCACCCTGTCCATCCAGTTGGTGAGAGCCTTATCTAAGAGGGACACTGTCTGGTGGGACACAAAGATTTAAACATGTAGTGTCTACATGCATAGGTCCATCTACATACCTCTTCCTCAGATCTCCTTATTCCCAATCCTCCAGTCTTGCTCTTTTCAGGACCCTGACCAAACAGTTAAAGCATCTTCCATTGCCTAGGAATATACGTATATCTTCATTCAAACCACTCCATATGGAGTAGATGACCAAGTATACTGCTCAGAGCTATGTCTACAGGGAGAATTTTCCTTCATCACTGTCCTTCAAGCTCCCTCCTGGGTAGTGCAGCTGCAGTATAGCTTATTTTATTTTACCACCAATATATTGTATTGACCCATCTAGGAATCGTGCCTGAGTTCTTCCTTCCTCTGTTAATTGGTGTTAAGAAATCCTTTAGGAGGCTAAGAGTGAGTTGAGGAAGAGATGTTAATTTGATAGAGATAGGTGAATGGGAATCTTGGCTGTCTGTTCAGGTACAAATGCTCATACCTTCTGGACCTCTTCATGTATAAATACTCATGCTGGACTTGAGCAGGCCCAATCCTGAATATACCATTTCCATTACACAGAGAATTGCTGCTGTGCTTTCCTGAACTCATGATTCAGTGAATCCACTCATATCTAGCTTGATGGACAATTCCAGTTGCACAGCCATTTGGTGCCCCCAGATCAGGTTCTCAATCTCTACTAGGTCTTGGTGGAATACCAGGAGCTGTTTTTCAAATGGAAAATAGTTCTTGGCCACAGAAGGTGTGGTCTTGCTCCATGACCCTAGTATTTAGTGCTAACTCTCCTATTGAGGCTTTCCGGACCCTCCACAAATCATTCTTATCCATCACAGATACTTCTCTCACCATGAGATCTGCTAAGTGATAAGATGGCAGAGCAGCTGGCACCTCTGCTTGGATGTCTGTCTTCCAAGTGCAATCGTGGGGGTTGGGGGGGAGGGAAAAGGGGAGTGAGGCAGGAGAGGAGAGTGGAAATACAAGCAGGGTATGATTCAACTGGCCACCACTTGAATTTAAGAATGACAGATTTCTCAATCTTATGGGATTGTTTTCTGACAGATTTCAATTTTTTTTTTTTTCAGGCAGGCGATATGTAGGTGGAAGGAGAAGAATTTATCTGTCAGCTGCCATCTTGCCTCAGTCAAAGATTCATGCCATGGGGCATTAATTTCCTCACACTTCCCAAATGTGCGTAGGGGGAAGCTGAGCAGGTCTGCCTCAACTTTGGACATCTTTGGTATTAACAGGGAGGACCCCAGGAGAAACCTGGGGGAGCGGATGTGAGAGATGTGGGATATGGGCACAAAGGTAGGTGCTGTTGCGTTGGCAGCTGGGTACAGAACAAGTGACCCAAATCCCTGGATTCGAGTGAGACCCAAGAGCCTCTGACTTATTGATCAAGTACAGGTCTCAGATGAATTGGATCAGAGAGACTCAGCTGCATTTATCTCTGAGATAAATTGTCTTAATCTGAATTATTAACTGTGAGTGTCATTTACGTTATCTCAATGACTCAAAAATCTCATCTGCAGCCCTAACCTGTCCCTGTACCTCCAAACTCACATGTTCAACTACCTATTTGGTCTCTCCACAGGGAGCAGCATCTCAAACTTAGCGTGTCCATAACAGAGCTCTTGTTCCTCCCGCCCCATCAGACTTGCTTCTCCCCTGAGTTGCTCGATTCCAACACCTAGAAGTTGCACTTGTTCCTCCCTTTCCCTCAGTGTCCTCCCCCTCTAATCATCCCCATTTACCCCAGTAATAAATCTTCTAAGTCATATCTTGAATCTGTTTGCTTTTCTCCATCCCAGTCGAAGCCACTTTCACCTCTATTTGTACTGGTATAATAACTTCCTAATGGTTCTCCCTCATTCTACACCTGCTCTACCTAGAGACCATTCCTCACACAGCAACAGGAGTCATTGTTTTAAAAAAATGTGAAGTAGAGCATGTCACTACCCTGCTTAAAACTATCTATATGCCCTCTCCTGTAGTTAGGAGAAAATCCAGTGATGTGCATGGTCTGGTTCCTGCTGGCCTCTCTCACCCTATCTGCCCCACTCACTTCCGCCATTGCTGCATTCTAGCCTTGCTGGCTTTCTTTCTGTCCTAAGTTTTGAGGACTTTGCACTGGCTGTTCCCTCTGCCCAGAATGCTTTTCTCCCTGATTTATGCGTGGCTGGTTCTTATGATTCATAGCCCAAATGTCATCTCAAAGAGTCTGCCCAGCCCAATGTAGTCTACTTAGTATCTGGCATGTATTGCTATAATTAATAGGACCATCGGGACTCCAAATAATTTGTTTGGAAGATTTTGGGGAAAACTGAATGTTTTCCTTCACTGAAAACAATTCAATTCTATTTTCCCTTTCTTGTGTATGTGTTCACCATTTGCTTCTTTCCCTGTCTTTCTGACTTTAGGGGTGGGAAGTGGGTAGAATTTCCAATTGGCAGAGTATTGCTATCCATATTTGTTTTCTCTATATAATTCTCAGGATGTTTAGGTGGATTTGGTGGATGGAGGTGGTGGACACCTATGTGCAATTTGAACAACTTATTAGCTCTATAAATTTCTAGCTAAACACGTGACCAAGAAGTTTGGGACCAGTGTATTGTGGTGGAGCCCCTTGGTAAGCATGCCCTTTCTAAACATCGTTTTTGATGCTTAGAGCAGCATGATGGTCCTTTGTTTCCAGGATGGGTTTGGAGAACAGCAGACAGCTCAGGACTTTGAGTTCATCTCTCCTGGAGCAAAAGATTGAGCCTAATCAACTGGCTAAAATCACCCGTGGTTGCTTCCTCCTGCAGATGACTTTCATATTTGCTGCAGCCACCTGTTTTCAGCGCTCTCCCGGCCCTGCTCTGTCCCTGAAGAGGCAATTGCACATCTTGTTGCACACGTCCTGTAGCCCTACCTTCGTGCAGCTGTTCCCTCCTCAGTAAAATGTTCTCAGCATACAAAAGCAGCGGCTAAAGGGAAGAGCTTTGGGCAGAGAGTAAGGGGAGCTTGCCGGCTGCAGTGCACCGCTGCGCCATCTCCAGCGGTGACGGAGGCTGCTAACCCTGCCTAGGAAATCAGTGGAGCGTCCCTAAGAAACCCAAACTCCAGCTTGGCTCACCCAGCATTCTCCCCCACCTCCAGACCCCCAGGTGAGACTAAAACAAACCAACAAAGCACCGGAGCAGCAGACGGCTCAGTCAGCATTCCTGTAAGAATGTAGGCTGGCAGCATGCTTTAATCCCGGAATTCCACCTGAATCCTAGCATGTTTTGTTTTGTGAAAAGAAATGCTGTCATCATCGTTTTCCTTTGTTTTCCAGCAATTTATTTTCTTGTGGTAATGTAAAACATTTCCTCTGGGATGGGGTGAAAAAGGTCAGCTATAAGTTTTTACAAGTGCAAAGTACTTTGGCTTGATTCAGTGTACGAGACTTCAGAAATACCTCCTACTAACCAGGTTACCCATGCAAGGCTTCAAACTGCCTCCTGAGAACGGTGCCTAAAAGCCCATGGTGCAAATGGGATGCTGCAATTTGTTAGGGGTCTGTTTCAGCATTTATATTTAAATGCATTTCCCTCGAAGAATTTTTAATTGGAGATTTCACCTTGAGACGCTCAAGTAAATCAGATAGGGAGCCAAACCTAGTTATTTCGCTTCGTAACCAAGCTTTATTTCAGGGCTTTCTTTCCCCTGCGGTTCTTGCCCCGAAGCGATCTGTAAGGCGAACCCACTCTGATACAGTTTGAAAAGTGCATTTTGTACTTGGCTCTTTCTTTGATCGAATTAATCTGGGCTTTTTTGTAGTTCTAAATGAGGCCTATGGGCTGACAATGTAGCTGTTTAAAGGGGATTTTAGGGGATAATAGCCAATGCAAATAGTGCCATGAGAATGGCAACTTGCTTTTGCACTTTCAATCACATAATAACAGCAAAGAAAGCTTTTAAAATGAATTGAAATTTTGTGGCATGCCATCTGGGATTATTTGGGGAAACAGTTCTGAATACTGCAGTTGGGCAAAAGAATGGAGAGACGGTCTGCTCTTAAGCTGACATGTTTCAGATGGCAACCTTATGCTAACTGGTGCAAAGTTGGCTAGCATTTTTTTTTTTTTATTTTCTTTCTCTCGGATTATCTGCAAAAATTCTCTTTGATTGCTGGTATTTGGGTCTGAAAAACTTTTCTATTGTTGAAGAATTCAATTCAACCCCTTGCAGCTGCTGATCCCCTCATTGTTCCACTCGTTATGTGTACGCGTCTCAGATGAATGTAGCCAAGCCTTTTAGGGCCTTAATAGGTGTCTACATAAAGGTCATTTATTCTGCCGTACTTGTTTTAACAAAAGTTTATACACAAACAACAACCACAGCTAAAACATTCACATTAATCAATTTCCTCCTGATGCAGAATGCAAAAAGTGCCTCGAGCCATGGCTGAGGCATGAAAAATGTTTTCTGTATATGATGTCGCAAAGCAGTAAACAGTTTAAGCAATTTCATCAAGGGCAAAGCGCAATTGTTTCAGCACAGTCTCTAGCCGAGGTCCCCCGTTCTGGTGCTTCTGTGTACCTGCCGCCCTTCTCAGGTTAGGGTCGGGGGCAGAGAGGGGCTTCGGATGGAGTTTGTTGAGGTTTTTAGCTGTCTCCCTGCTGTTTACCCTGGTTTGGGAGCTGTTCTCCATAAACTTCTGGTGGGCACCACCTATTGTCTCTGCAGGAAAGGATGCACAAGTGATACCAGAATCCAGAGAAAATTGCATAAAGGGGTGCAATGAGGTATCCAGAATTCTCAAAAAATAAATAATTTCCTCGCAGGTATACGTTCCCCTGTTATACAAAAGAAAAGACGACCTCAGCCATCTCTTTTCGTCTTCAAATCCCAGTGAAGGCTGCTTTTAGAAAGAAAGAAATGATGAAAATAATAGCTACCAATCGTAAACGCTCCTGAGGATGCTGACGCACTAACTAAAATACGAAACGAGGCAGAGACAAGCAAAGGTTTCTAAGCGAACCTGGTGCTGTTCATTGGTGCTGTGAGGAGATCGCCGGCACGGTGGACGTCATGTGGGAATTACCAAACTCTGGCCACGTGGGGGAGGGAGTGAGGAGGCCCACCCACCCTGCCTCCCAGGAACGACCCCAAAGGGCTTGCCTCAGCCGCCCAGTAATTCAGGGACACGGCCACATTCTCCGATCCCTCTCAGGGTGACACTTAGTACCTGTTCATGGCTCTGTTTTCACCCAAATCCTTCCGGAGGTAAAAACGAACATACTACACGGTATTTGTGGGTTATTCTCCTCTGCTATGTCGGTTTGCTTGCTCTTTAATCTCCCAAGTTCAAGGCTTAGACTTGAAAGATTAAGGATTCAAGTTGTAAGATACCTTAAGAGTTTTGTGAAGGCTGAAACCTCTGTGATTTGACCTCTGCGTGTGGCTCCACCCCTTCCCCATCCTCATCTGCGGTCTCTTCCTGCACAGCCTGGGCTGCGTGGGGGAGGGGAGGTCATAGATGTCCCAGGTGCTGAGGACCCTCCCAGCGGAGCTACCGGATTCTGTCCCACAGTGCTCCCCAAGCTTCAGTGAGCATGTGGCTGACCTGGGGGTCTTGTTACCGTGCAGATTCTGGTTTAGTTGGTTCGGAATGGGGCCTGACAATCTGCATTTCTAACAAGCTCCCTGATGAGGCCAGTGCTGCCTGGGGCTCTGAGTTCTAGCTTGCCAGGAGACGAGGTACAGCTCTCACTGTCCCAGAGCCAGAGTATTAGTATCTATTCAATGATGGGGATAAACACGCCTATTGATGCGATGAAAGATTTCTTGATGTTTCAACTCCAGTAGTTTTTTGGGAGATGAGGACGGGTTTGGGGATGGTCTAGTTTTAGGGGGGCTTATCTTATGGTTTATCTTGCACCTGATTTGATTCATCAGTTTCAAGTAGAGGGAACAAAGTAAGTGATATTTAGTCGCAATCTTTGATCATTTCCGTATTATTCCCTCATTTTAAAAATTACCAGATAAACATTGGAGGCCTACTGTATGTAGGCACTGTGCCAGGTGCTGTGGGTATGGTGGTGGCAGACAGATCTCAGACCTTGCCCTTCAGCAGTTTGCACTCCTGGAGCCCAGCACAGTGGGGCTCAGCCCTGGCCACACACTGGAATCACCTGCGGAGTTTTTACAACTAATAATGCCTGGGCCCCATTCCCACTTCCAGGGAATCAAATTTAATTAGTTTTGGAGGGGGCCCAGTCACCAGCATTTTTGAAGAGCTTCTCAGTGGAGCCAGGACTGAGGACCCCTGGCCCAGAGGATTGAGCTAGATGTAGGTGGATGTGGGTGGGAATTGTGAGAAAAGCTGCCTCAGGTCCAGACTCCAGAGCTGGGGCAATAGTGGGAGGACCAAGCAAGGGACACTCTCTTTCCCTGCCTGCCTACCTTCCCAGAGCATCAGGCCCATACAGTGAGGGAGGAAATGGCAAAGTTATCATGTGTGCATGTCATAAGTCTGTAGCGTCACAACATGCTCATGTGTGGTTACGTCACGTCCTGATTCTAAGTCACAGGATATGGTGTCTCCAGCCCCTTTTGTTCAGCTGAAGTTGCTTTGGTACAAAAGAGGAGCAGGTTTTACGTAGGGTGATTAACTGTCCTGGTTTCTCTGGAACTCAGGGATTTCCTTGGATGTGAGACATACAGCGCTAAAACCAGGAAAGTCCCAGGGAAACCTGATGAGTTGGTCACCCTAGTTCTAGTGCAATGACTCTTACTGTGGGGTTCTCAAATCTGACACCAAAACTGTGATTCATAAAAGGAAACAGATTCGACCTCACTAAATTAAAACTTTTGCTCTGAGAAAGTCTGTGTGAAGAGGATGAAAAGATAAGGTATAGACTGGGATAAGATATTTGCAAACCACCTATCTAATAAAGGGCTAGTATCTAGAATACGTAAAGAATTTTCAAGACTCAACAGTAAAAATCAAACAATCTGATTAGAAAATGGGCAAAAGGCATGAAGACACATTCACTGAAGAGAATATACAGATGGCAAACAAGCACATGAAAAGATGTTCGACATCCCAAGCTGTTAGGGGTCTGGCAAATTAAAACCACAATGAGATATCACTCCATGCCTATCAGAATGGCTAAACTGAAAAATAGTAACAATGACGAATGCTGGTGAGGATGTGGACAAAATGAATCACTCCTATATTGCTGGAGGGAGTGTAAAATGGTACAGCCGCTTTGGAAAACAGTTTGACAGTTTCTTGTAAAACTAAACATGCAACTACCACACACCCTAGCAGGTGCACTCTTGCACACGTATCTCAGAGAAATGAAAGCTCATGTTGGCACAAAAACCTGTACATTAATGTTCATAGCAGCTTTATTTGCAATAACTAAAATCTAGAAACAACCTAGATGTTCTTCAGCAAGTAAATGGTTAAGCAATGATTGTATTTCAGTAGATAAAATCTTCCAAAATATGCAGTTTGTGGAGAAAGAAAATCAAAGGAGTCTTTAGAGGTGAATATGTTGGGACTTACTGTTTCAGTGCTTACTAGGGATGTGGGACTTTTCAGTGCTAAAACCAGGAAAGTCCCAGGGAAACCTCAATTTCAGGGAGTAATCAGCCCATGTGATGTGGTGGAGGGCTGGGTAAATAGTACATTCTCACAGTAAAAGAAGACACAATAAAGTCCTTATTGTCCAAGACCAAGTGACTGGAAAAAAAGTAGAAAACACACAGTAGTAAGTAAACATACTCGTATCTATCAAGGAATTAGTGTTAAAAAAAAAAAAAGACTACTTCTAGGATATAGTTGATACAAGGTCAACTTACTATCTTTCTATGTTTGCGTCTCTATAATATAGTGATAACTAAAGCTTATAATAATAATTCTGAAATATTATTGAATCTTGAAGTACTTTTAAATTATTAAAACTATTTTATAAATGTTACTATAGGTAGACTCTATTGCATCACGATTTTCTGCAAAGTGGTAATCTATGAATGGTTTCCTAATGGCATCTTTTAATTAATTAATGTTTGCAGATATAGAGCATGTTCTTCCCCATCCCCTGGATGTTCAGGAATTGAAGGTACCTGGAAAAAAGAGAACTCATGAGCTACTCATTGTGCTGCTAATAGAAGGGCTCCTTTGTTAGCCCAGATCATAAGCCAGATTGGATTTTTCAGGTGTAGGCAACCTGAAGTAATAAGCTAAGGGGCTTGTTTGTGTTGGTTAGGCTAAAATGGCACCGCACCGGGTCTCCCACCTTTAGTACCATAGAAATAAGAACAAGTGTCAGAAAGCTTAGCAGAGCAGAACTCAGTTCACTCTGTGGCTCTGGAGGCCAGCCCCTTTCAAACAACTATGTAAATGCACAGGCTTTATAATAGGTCATCTATTTGAATGCCAAATATTTTTATTTTAATATGCCCAAATTTTCTGGAATTTGTTTTGGTTCTTTTTACTGAATCAATTTATCCATTACATATCTATATCACAAAACCTGCGGACTTACATGCAATATTCCAGTTTGACAAGGTAGTAAACTCACAGTAGGATGCGTTAATTGTAGAGTCTTTCAGATGGCCAAACAAGATCAAGATGGATTAATGTTATTCTAAATGTCATTGTGCAAGTTATCTGTTTTGATGAGGCCTGAATAATTTACTGGCACTAGGGAATAATTTGTTGAATTATATCATTTTCATTTATTTGAGATTTATAATTCAACGTAATGTGTCATTTGTTTATATTCACTTGTTGTTTTCCTATGAGACCTTTGAAGATGAAGGACAAGCTTGCTGTAAAAATCCTAATACGTTTTAGAGGAATTATCTGAAGCATATATCTGCTCTTCCGCCTTTCCCAGGTTAACAAATGCACTACAGATGGGCTGACCTGTGAACACCAGAACATTTTAAATTTTATGGGATGTTCATAGGCTTGGAGGGATTTGAATGGCTCTACATTTAATCACAGGCTGCTGTTTCTTGGTGTGGCATGTGTTCATTTAAAAGTAAACTCTCAGTAATGGGATTGCTGGATCAAATGGTAATTCTACTTGCATCTCTTTAAGGTATCTCCATATGGCTTTCCACAGAGGTTGCACTAGTTTGCAGTCCCACCAGCAGTGTATGAGTGTTCCTATCTCTCCGCATCCACGCCAACATTTATTGTTTTGGGACTTTTTGATAAAGGCCAGTCTCACTGGAGATAAGTGATAT
>RJWJ010004782.1:58975-73289 GCA_004363605.1 Indri indri | reverse complement strand
AATACAAGATGATACAGAAAAGATGCAAGATATCTTCTTCTGTAAACCATATAAAAGAAAAAATATTTTGTCACTAAGATTTTATTGTCTGTTCTATTTCAATTTATTTAGCATGCTTCTATTACTGCACATATTATATTTACTTTCTGCTTACATATGTTTCTCTATAGTTAGACTGTGTGCTCTTAGAGAGTGAGAAACATGTCTTACCCATCTTGGTACACTGCCTGGCCATGGTAGAACCCTTGATATATGTTTCCTGAATTAAACCGAACTTCAACATTCCAGCTAGCCATTTGGAATTCTATAATTCAACACATTAGCTATTTATAATTTTGATTCTTCTTGGGTTTAAATTCTGCCAAATTTTGTTCATGGCCAGTGGACTTTGCCATCCAAAACAATGACTCAACACAATGGAATGGCATGCTCCCAAGTACTGTTCATTTGTGAAAATCTCATCATCATTTGTTAAAAAGGATACCCAATTCTCTGGACTGGAAAGACAGTTTGCAACATGCCTTTTTTAAAAAGAGGATTTACTATATTCACTGTGAGTTCTTGAGCCATGAGCATAAATTTTTCCTCGTAAGGCTAAAACCCTACCTCTTATTAATTCAATTTTTAATGTGATTGCCCTGAAACATCACATTTCACATGTCTCATACAATAATAATAATTATAAGTGATTTCAGAGTGAAGATTGCTATAAACTTCTAACAATAATATGTTCATCTCATTAAAGACTTATATTCTCATGTGTCCTAGAGTTGACACTGTTTTAGTGAATAAATCTGGGGTTTCACTCACTAAAATAAATTCAGATCAACCTCAAACAGAAAAGAAGCAGTTTGATTTTACAGATACTTATATTTCTTTAGGGAAGATAAAAAGAGAAATTCTTTCCATTAATTCTGGAAATGTTGTCAATAAGTAAATTTTGATGATGTAATAATGATTAATGGGGAAATCCCAATAATAGGTAAATGAAGATGGTATTGAATATGAAGAAAGCGTATGTAGTGGCAAGGCAGCATGTAAGTGCATATTTTAAAAAATGAAAGAAAATAGAATTGGACCATGAAACAATGTAGCTATAAATATAAGAGCAAAGTTTAAATTCAGTATTAAATGGAAGACACAAATCAAAGAGGAAGGTTACAAGGGAAGTCAATCTTACCAACGGCATGAGAATAATTTGTTTTGAGCTACTTTAGCAGATGAGGTGATGAAAATTTTATTTTAAATCAAGTGAATATTAAAACAAAACATGAAGGAGAAGAAAATATACTTTTGGATAAGCTGCCAAGATGTTGATGGACAGGAAAATCAACTTTATTAGTGTAGTAAATGTAGGAATTTTCATTATTAGAAAATATTGTCTGCTTAATATTTACAGCTAATAGATTTTAATTGAGACCAGCAGCAACCTACATTAAATTCTATTTGATTTTTCATTATATCCCTTGATTTATATTTAAATATAAATATATACTTAATTCCTTTATGTGGATCTACCTGACTCATTTCATTCACTGTGTATAATATTTTCATATCTCAACAGTTTAAAACATGTATTGACTTCATTCAACACAATCATATTCTCAAAGAATAAAACATAAAACCAAATGGCTTAACAGAAAAAAAAGAAGAAAAATCTTATAAGATTAAAATGCAGTATCATGTCTAAGAATCACATTATAGGTAAAGTCAGATATGATATGATCAGTAGATAATTGGCAAAATAAATAAAATTAGGATAATTAGAGTATACTCTTTACTCTTTCTATATTGAACTAATTAATGGGAAAATATAAAACTCAGCTCTCATAAGACCTAAGACAAACAGTCTAGTTTTACCATAACTTACAGGGTGGCTTAAACTTAGCAGTGAATAAAATCCTCTCTTTAATAATTGGAAACTGCTTTCCTTTCATTTTTACAATTGGATGTTCAAACTTTCATTAGGCAAAGAATGAACTAAGAAATATTTGGATGGAAAAATAAGACATAGAAAATTTGAAAAATGAGAAAGTAATATCAGTGGCCTTGGTTTAGAAGACAACATAGGGCCTGAACTTACAATGCAGATCAGGTCTGTGAAACTGTCATCTACACATAAATACATTTATGTGCAGTTTTCTACCACTAGGAAATCCATTTCAATATTCTAGAGTGAGACGCACTACCGTTGTGCCACGAGGCCCCTCCCATTTCAATATTCTAAATATTTAAGCATGTCCATTTAATCCATGAGGTCATGAAAGTATAACTTTAGTAGTCACAATCTTCATTGTTTAGTCTTGATGCTTTAGGATAGACACAATATATACAGTCTGTCTTGCTGTGTGCTATGTCCCATGAATAACCTAGATCAGTACAAAGATCTGATATATGACAGAATACATCATCTGAATAATCAGAAAGAAAAACACTGGTATGGTTGAGATGCTTGCCCTCAGGGCCTCACTGACTTTCAGGCAGGAGAAGAAAATAGAGGATTGTTAGAGCATTTTGTATTTGCCTGCAAATTTCTAGTAGAAACAGTGCAGCCCAAGAAAAAATGTACTGAGATAATGATTTTGTCTAAACAATGACAAAACATGTATGTGAAAACAAATTTTGTCTTTTGTCCAATATCCTTCTCTTTGAATAAACAAAGCAACAGACTCCTTTCAGAAATTGATATAAAATGAGCAATTTTAAAATGGATTGTCATGAACACAGGTTTGGGGGATTAGCACTTTTGCTAGAAATAGATTTGTACTCTTTCATATGTCTTCACTGAAATCCAAGAATTTAAAAAATAATAACTATCCTTTTCAATTATTTCAGGCATATTCTTATCCCAGCAATGTTCCAATTTTTTTTTTGTTGTTTTCTTTTTGATTTTGATACAGTCCCACCTTTATACCCCTTCTATGAATGAGAAGACTGAAGTTCAAAGGGTTTTGTAATGTGTTCAAGGTCGTAATTTACTAAGAGAGAGAGCTTAGTTTGAAATTCAAGGTTGTCCCAGATACCATGCTTTAAACTACTGCACCTGCTCCTCCTCAATAAAGTATACTGCTTTTATATGAGCTTTCTATCAAGTGAGAACTTAAAATGTGAGTGAGTTTTCTTTTGATAGAGAATTGTCTGAGAAATCCTCAAAGCACTGTAAAACCAAATGCATCATATGTTAACTGATGAGAAAAAGGCTGATTATGAGTGAGCCATTTTTAGGAAAAATACTAGGAAAAGGCTGGTTACGATTAGACCATTTTTAGAAAAAACATTATCTCTATGGGGCTTCTATCAAAGACGCCATTTCTAAACTAAACACATCCTGCCAAGAAATGTGGAAACAGGTAAAAACATGCTACTGAAATGGCCCAGTGCCAGCATTTGACAAGGTATTTTAGTTGGATCTGGTCATTATTCATCTTCATACCTAAAATTTCACACTCCAAGTGGGTATAAAGTTCCACGAGTCTTTAGAAGTTTTCATATTTCTCAGTGTATGCTTACTTTTATGTATAGCAAAAGGTTCTGAAATTTTCGCTTGAGCCCACGAATTTGAGGTTGCAGTGAGCTATGATGATGCCACTGCACTTTAGGCTGGGCAACAGATTGAGACCCTTCCCCTTCTCTCCCCCCAAAAAAACTAAAACAAGGAATTTTATATGTCAAATTTAGTTTCTTAAACTTATTTAACAACAGAACTCTATTTTCATTCAACACATAGCAGTACTTCAGTGTTCAATCTAGAATTTTCTACACCCTAATATATTAGAATTCATTTTTAATCCCCGCAACCTCCCAAATTTTATACAAAACTGATAAAGTACACGAATAGCTAGTGACTTGCTTGGGAAGAGGTGTGACTCAGCAAATTTGCAAAATTTCACTCCAAATAATAAATGTGTATACATTTTAAAATATCAAGTTAAAATATCTTGTAGCCATATACTTTACATACAAATAAAAAAAAAGAAAATGGGTATTAATAGCAAATCTATTTCTTTGATCTAATTTTTCCTAAATATTTTAACTATTTCTCACTGTCCATCATAGCCCTTTGTCCAATGAATCAATGATAAACTTACATCTGGAATGTATTTGTGAAATATATTTGCACCTCGATGTATGCAAGAACATGTTTTTCCAGTTACGCTCTGATTTTTTTCTTACTGAAATGAATAGATTTTCTTAAATATCTTTTGTTTGAAGTTTTGTTAAATGAGATACTTTTTGCAAGGTTAATACTAAGCTAAATTAAAATGATTAAGAATCTATTTACTTTCTTGAACAAAACCACAAGGTGATTTTATAGGCTTGCCAAAAATTCAATCTTTTGGGAGCTATCTGTATTTGGAGCAAAAGCAGGAAACTGGTGAGAACAGATAAAACAGAATTCTGTCCATGAATTTAATGGCAAAAAACCAAAACTGCCTTTGAGTTGTTATCCACGCCAGCTGAGCCCACATTTCTCAATTCCTTCCAACTACTACTAACAGGAAACTTATCAAGGGAGATTGGTATCAATGTCTGAATTAAGCAAAATGTCGATTCCATTCATTCTCAATCAAACATTGACAAATAGTTTTGATGGTATGCATATTATATTCCTTTTTTTGTACTTTTAACTGTAGTAATGAATACATGTGCCATCATTTTATTCATTCTATCTCATGGTTTCTTTTTTAAAAGGATCTCTTCTGGTTATAAAATGTAACATGTGCTTCCTTTAAAACACTTGGAAAATGTAATACACACATATCTATGCATGCATAAAGAAGAAAACAGTAATAAAACGTAATTTCTGAGAACAAAGATTATGACAATTTTCCATATTTGGTATATTAATTTCTATCACGTTCTCCCAATAATGCCATAATCACCTGATTTTCCACATTCTGACACTTTGACACTTTTCCTATTACCTTCCACGTCTCTCATTGGAAGAGTGTGCAATAATGGTCAGATGCATCCTTTAGCTATATTCATATGTGCATTTTCTCCCATCTTTATGCCATTTCCACTACTTTATTTGCTTCAACACACTATAATGACTTTTATTATGTGTCTATCGGACAATTGCCTGGGCACTGGGGAAGTAATAAAAGACATAACAGTGACAGTCCCTATTGCTAGTCTTACTGGGAAAAAAGATATATTTTAAAAAGAAAGAAACACCTAAAAATAAGTAACAGGAAAGATTCAGACAGTAGAATTGCTATGCAGAGAAAGAAGGCAGTGTGTTTTAAAAGCGTGACTGGAAGGCTACTTTAGAGTAAGTGAGGAAGGAAGGTCTCTCTGGATAAAATATAAACTAAGTCCTGAATGTCAAGAACCGGTTGACCATGTTAATAAAGATCAGTGGAGGAAAATGGTCCAGGAAGAAGGAATAATAAGGGCAAAATCCTACCACAAGTAATGTAATTGGTGTATCCAAGGAAAAGAAAGAAACATAGCATGGTTGGTACATGGCAATTAAAGGTAGAAGTGGTTCAAAATAAGTGGAAAAACTAGGGATGGGCTGGCCAGGTTATGCAGGGTTTTTCAGGCCAGGGTAAAATGTGAAATTTATTAAAAGTGTAATGAAAAGCTATTGGATTATTTTAAGCAGGTTTAATAAATGATGAATATTTTTTACGGAAATAATTCTTGGCTGTAAGTATGTAACTTAAACGCAGAGCAGAATCTTTGCAAAAATGTCTGAATAGACTAGACCTACAAGAAAGAGAAGATGTTTAAGCCTTGTATTTTCACAGAAATCACTTTCAGACCACAAATTGAATTTATGCAAGTGAGATAATTATCATTACTAGTAGTGGAATTGAGAAACTAGCTTTGGACTAAGAATCAGAACATGAATATTGGGATTTTTTGCTTACTTGTGTGACCTTGAGTGAATCACTTTTCTCAAAGACTTAATGTTCTAATTAGAAAAAGGAAGGTCACATGGATCACTTTGAAGAATTCTCCAAAAGCATTCCTTTCCTTTTGTGCTATCCTTCATCAAGTCACTTCCTGTGGGTCATTTTCTTAAGGGGAAAAAAGAAATGAAATATGAAACAGTGAGAATCAGGGCTATCTATACTTGTTACAACAAATAACACAGAAAATTCCCATTCATCTGTTAGCAACTTTTGGTACAGATGGAGTTTGAAAAAATATCTACTCCAAAAATTAGATATCACTATAAAGAGCATTTCTGCAACATTCAAATTTTCCAGAATATCTGATTGTAGATGTCTAGCAAAACTTACTTGCTTAAGGAAAAAAAGGATTGTTCCATCAAGTCATTAAATCTTTACTGACAGTAAAATTTATACTGTGCTAAGTTGGAAAAAAAGGGAAAATTAATGCTATAATATGGAAATATTGCAAATAAGTTCTTTGCTCTAAAATATTCAGAGAAATATGAATAAAATCAATAACCAAATGATGAAAATGTATTATAAAGAAATGTAACTATTCTGTATTTATGCAAGGTTTTGTGTCAGAAATGTTTATTGCCATATAAGGGGATCTATGTAGTCATATCCATTTGTTAAAAGTTTATAATATGAGGAAAACACAAATAACCAAGGAGAAAAAACAAGACACAATAATTACACAAAGAATGCCAAGAACCTACAATGTATTACAGAAACATACTAGCAAATCTTTTGCAAAAGGCATGATTAGTTTCCAGATATAATTTGCCCATATGCACCACCTGGCAAAGCCAGGGAAAGTGATTTCCACAAATCCTCAACCCACCTTCCTGTAGGCTACCTCTGTGAGTTCTTTCCTCTTCAAGGTTGCTTTTGACATTAAAAGAGTGTGGGGGAGAAGAAAAGCAAATGAAAAAACATGAACATAGATATTAGAGCCAAGATACCCAGGCTTTTAAAACCTTCACAATTACATTTCGTAATGGCATTAAAATCGTTTTGGATACTTAGATGTAGCAATGACTATTTGCTGTTTTTGACAAAGAAGTAAAACATGTTGAAGGACTTTGCAAGTAATAGAAAGAACAATGGACTGATTATCAGATTTTCCAAATTTAGTTGACTGTGTAAATTTGTGCATGTCCCTTGGGTATCTGACCTTCAGAATCTTCATCTGCAAAGTCAGGGGATTTAACTAAACCACATTTCAGCTCTTTGTACATTCCAAAATTGTATGTATCTAGAGTGAATCATGCACTAAGTCATAAAACAAACATTTATTGGCTCCAGCAAATCTTTCTGACTTCATCTCCAACCTCTTACTCTCTACCCTTCATCCACATTGACCTTGTTCTTCTTGGAATAAGCAACCTTGTTCTCACATAAGAGCCTTAAGTAGGTTCTACTTGGAGTATTCCCAAGGCTCATATCTTATTATTGTTTAAATCTATATTCACTGTCTCCCTCTAAAAGAGGCCTTTCTCAACCACCTCGACCTCAATCTCAACTCTACATAAAGCACCTTTTCTTTTTCATTCTTTTTACTGCTTTTTAATTCTCTTAACATTTGTCATTGTCCAAAGTTGATACCCTCTCCCTTACTCCATTCCTGTCAGAGTGAAAGTTCCTGGGAGAGTGTCAAGTGTTGCCATTTATAATTCTATGCCAATGAAAACTGCACCTGATCACATATGTGAGTACTTCATTATTCTTAATGAAGATGGAATATTTATTTCTTACATCCCATTGTCATATTAGACATGATCACAAACAAAACATTCAAATTCTGAATTGTTCTAAATTGTCTTTTAACTTTTCCAATTTTCTCAGTTTTGTATATTAGAAAACTTAATACCATCTTCAATTCTTACTCTTGCTTCATCTTTTCAATTTATTCTACCATTAAGTTTTTTGATAGTTACTCTCCCAGCCCACATGCCTCCATTTCTATATCTATCTCTAAAGAACTTTCAGAGTCTCTCACTTTTTGTCTGCCATGAATGATAAAAGTAAAGTGTGCCTAAGACTTTAGCTTTTTTTTTTCCTCCTTGAAATAATAAAAAAAAAAATCTAGTTTTCCCTCAATAACCTACGTAATTCAACCTAACCATCTTGTTTAAAAAGTTCTGAAATATCTGGTTCACTTAAACTTTCAAACTTCCTAATTGCCATCTCAGTTTAGGTCAATGGCATTACTGTCTCAATAGCACATCATCATCATTTCTCCTCCCTGTGTTTTTTCTCTTTTCTCTACTTGTAGTTCTTTCACATTAACTGCTTTACTCTCTATTATCCAAAGTCCACACACCTTCCAAAGCCTAGCTCAAGACTTACTTCCCTATACCTAATATAATCGAGTAAATTCTCAATGATCTGTTTCTCTAAACTCCAATTACAGTTATGAACTAAATAATATATACTAAACATAAATTTTATTCTACACTGTTATTTTTTTTTCAACAAATTGTCCTTTTTGGGGGTGATTCTCCCAACCCGTTGATACAATCTTAATCAAAAGTGCTTCATTCTGTCTCCTCTGTGGCACAGATTAGGTATTGATTGGATGGCTGTATCAACAAAGAGATATGTATGATGTTTTTAAAAATTCATTTGCCTGAGCCCTAGAGAGGTGAAATGCATTGTCTATGGTTATAATCTAGGTAGTAGCAGAGTCAGAACTCAAAGCCAGATTTCTTAACTCCTGGCTAAGATATCTTGTCATGTCAAACTTTATAATGGATTTATCATCTCTTATAAATCATTTATTAGAAGTACTAAACTGTTTTATGAGAGTAGTTCTAAAGATGAAAGGAAGTACTTAATAACATGACATAGCATAAATGTTCTTGAAGAGCAAAATGTTGTCATTATGTAATATTTAAAATAAGTATTTTGGATGAAAGGAAAAGTCATAGCTCTCAAACATTAGAATACATCACAATCACCTGATAGCTGGCATCTCCTCCCCCAACAACATGAAACAAATACTCTGGAGTGTGCAGTATCATTTAACAGATTCTGCAGGTATTTATGATGGTCAAGGTCTTCGAACCACAACTTGAACTAAAGTGGTGGCTGCAGCTAAAGCATTTATACAGTGGAGTACAAATTGTGGTTGAGGGGGATACAGAAGCCTCTGAGAATGTTAATTGGGTATAGCGTTTTGGAAAATTTAACCTGGGTCAGTCCCATAGTTCAGAAGGCTCCCAGGACCAGCAATTGTTCTGAGAATTCTATCTCTATTATTCAGAATCTAGGAGAAAAGAAAGATGAACACCTCTCTTTGTCAATCATTTTTAAAAATGGATTATTTAATAACAAAGTGAATGATTTTTAAATTTAAAGTAGTACAAATATCTGTAAAATATTAATTTTGCTGAATTAGAAATTAAAGAGACTCCCTGTTACCATCCGATTTCCTCCTATAAAAAACAGAATGCAAGGGAATCTTTAAATCAGCAGCATAGTAAATGGCAAGCAGAGCACTGCCTAAAACTTTTTTGAATGATCTCCTCTTGAGACACGTCTTCTGCATGATGTAACCAAGTCTAAACGAATCTGAAAAACAAACTCTCATTATCTGTGATAGGCAGAATAATGGCTTTCCCTCCAAAGATGTCCACATCTGACTCCCCAAACTTCAGAAACGTTATCATACATGTTAAGAGGGACTTTTAAGATGTGATTAAAGTTGAGGACCTTGAGATGAGAAGATTATTCTGGATTATCTGGGTGAGCCCAGTCTAAACAGATGTGTTTGTAAAAGTAGAAGAGAATGCGGCAAATGTGTGTCAGAGAAATTCAAATTGAGAAGAACTTGATACTGAATTGCTAGCTTTGTAGTTGGAGGAAGGGGACCAAGAGGCTAGAAATGTGGCAGGTTTTAGAAACAGCAAACAGCTCTCAGTCTAAAGCCAGCTAGAAAGTGGGTACCTGGGTCCTACAGCCTCAAGCAACTGAATTGTGCCAAAAACCCAAGTGTGAGGGAAATAGATATTTCCCTAGAGCCTCTAGTAAGGAATGCAGCCCGTTGACAACTTGATTTTAGTTGGGTGAGACCCATACCAGACTTGGTACTTAATAGAACTGTAAGATAATAATTTTGTGTTGTTTAAGCCTCTAAATTCATGGTTACTTGTTACATTAGTGGTAGAAACTAATACATTGACCTAATAAGCATATGACTAAAAGAGACTATTTAATTTAACAGGAAGGAGAGCTGCCGTACCTGAATGAACAACTACAAAAATGTCTTCGAGCATCTCCTCCTACACAATTGCCAAGTTAAGTGTATAGATCGACATATGGAAACTCAGTGCCTACCAGTGGGGACATGAGATTGATAACTCTGATTCGACATTTTTTTTTTTATTTCAGCATATTACAGGGGTATGAATGTTTAGGTTACATATATTGCCTTTGCCCCACCTGAGTCAGAGCTTCAAGCCTGTCCAACCCCCGTATGGTGTGCACCACACCCATTAAGTATGAATATACCCATCCCCCATCCCCCTCCCACCTGCCCAACACCTGATGAATGTTACTACTACTATATGTGCACGTAAGTGTTGGCCGATTAATACCAGTTTGATGGTGAGTACATGTGGTGCTTGTTTTTCCATTCTGTGATACTTCACTTAGTAGAATGGGTTCCAACTCTATCCAGGATAATACAAGAGGTGCTAGATCACCACTATTTTTTTGTGGCTGAGTAGTACTTTTAACTGAAAAAAGTAATTTAATTCAAGACAAAGTCAGGGTTTAAATAAATATGCACTTGACAATTCTAGCCAAACATGGATAAAAAAAAAAATCAGAAGTAAAATTGTTCTCAGCACATAAGAATAGTCTTTCTAAGTCAGAGACTATGTGCATTCAGTTCAATATACTCTTTCAGGGACGCCAAGGGTTTTGTTTGTTCAAGCATGAGTGTCTTCTTACTTTTGACCTAAAAAACTCAAAAGTTACCCATATGTAGTGACAAAATTATGGGACTGCCTTCTATGAATTGATATAAACATTTCTGAAGATTTTCCCTTGTATTCTGGGGTATAATAAATTAATTTATTTTACTACCATTGTGTAAACTAGAACATGTAAAATATTTTATCCAGTACCTTAGGTTCTGATGAATTATTATTTATAATCTTAATGATTTTGAACAGTTTTATGACAGTAGTTATTTTTGTTCTTGCTAGAGTAAAGGTTTGATTTTATTTCCTCACCTGTGAAACAATGATAATAATATTAATATCTATATCATAAATTTACCATGAGGATTAAATATATTACTGCATGGGAAGCTTGTAGAACAGTGCCTGCCACTTACCAGTTACAACACCATTATAAATTTCAACCCTTATTGGTCTTGTAATTGTTGTTAACTGCTTGTCCTCACTTACTATTTTATCATATTCATTGCCTTTTTAAAAGCCTCTTTCAAGAGGCTGCCCATCTATATTACATGTTGAATTGATTATTCATCCAATTTTTTCATTAACCAATAACCTTCTAAACTCCAGGCATATGCTAGATATTGAAGTTAGAAAAATTATTTAAACAGACTTTACCTTCCAGATGCTCGTGGTCTAGCACCTTCAAATCACAATGGAGGTCACGTAGTGTGTCATTCAGGCTAACATAGTTAAACTACAATAACCAAGATTCCCTAAATTTCAATGTTTTAAAAAGATTTAAAAGATAAATTTACATCATTTTTCCCCTTGCAACATTGGTTGAGTCCTGAAGATCACAAAACTCTGTGATGACTGAGCTTTGTATCTTAGAGGAACATAAACTCCCAGGATCATAGCAGTGGTGAAAAAGAACACAAGCAAATAAGTGTTTCCCGTCACATTTATTATGACTAAAGCAAATCTCATTGTTATGCCAAAACTAAAAAAGGTGAAAAAGCATAATCTCTCATGTGTCAGCAGGAGGAGAGATGTATATAACTGATGTCCCCATGTGTACTTATACTTGCACAATAAATAAATTCCTTAATAGAAGTAGCAAACAGGCAAGCAGGGGATGGAACCTTCTGGTGGATTTATTTTGCATGACTCATATTCAGGGGTCATAGAATACTCAATGGTCTACATTATTTTAGACATTTTTAGTACTTCAATTTCAATGAAAAATATAAATATATCTAGTAAACTTGGTTTCACAAATAGCAGATATTTAATGGAAATTTTTAAATAAATAAGTTATATTTTTATTGAAAACCAAGATTTATACTGTCTTTAAAAAGTTGTATCAAATCAGTGATGATGTACCCTTTCAATATCTTGGTATTCTACTTGTAGTTTTTTTTTTCAATCTTGAAAATTATCATATATTTTTAAGGCAAAAAAATAAAAGTCTGTTAAAGCAATTTCTCCATACTATATCTTTCTTTGAAGTAAATGTATTTCAGTATCCAAACCAATAATGGATTTTTTGCCAAACTCATATATTTTAATGTTCTACAATTAGGTAAGGTGATAGTGGTACTTAGAACTTTTCTATTCTGTCTCACGCAAAGTTTGCTTCACTATCTAGATGTTCGTAACCCCTTTTGGATGGTTCACTTTCGTGTTTCTCACCACAGAGGAAGGAGAGAATTTACAAATATTAATTTCACTACCTCAGTGGCAGAAATGGAAACAGTTATTGAGACTTAGTCTGATTTCTCAAATTCGATAAGTGCCTAAAGATCCTTAGATAGTGCTTCAATGAGACTTTATATTCAATTTTAGGTATTCCAGTGTGCCTCTGAAGGACAAACTTCTTGTTAACTATTAAGGTACCCTAAGTATCAACTAAAAGGCAGCATGTGATGAAAGTTTGTTTTCAAGTTCTTGGGATTTTAGAATTGGTTGCATGCTTCAGAAGTTAAGCATACCCTTTACACAGAAAAAGTGCCTGTCCTAGTCGTAATATCCATTTTGTATTCATTCTTGCTCAAAGTTTACTGGATTTTTTTCTATCGAGGCCAAACAATGTTTATTATACAGTATTATAGTAGCATAAGCTTGGTTTTTTTTAAATGTTCCTGTTATTATTTATTCACCAATGTGTGCTCTTTAGGCGATCATTCTACAAGAAAACATTCATGAATGAAAGGACTTACAGAGTTAGGAGTTACTGATTGACACGCTTCACAATCTCTATATTCTATCATCAATTACTCCTTAGAAAAGGCTCAAACGTACCAATTTTTAATGTTATTACCATAAGATGGGACCTTATTACTTCATGCCTGGCTTTTTGTATCTCTTTCCCACTTTGACCTATTTCACTGATCTAAATTTAAAAGTTGTTTTATTATGTCATTAATTTGTTCAGAAACCTCCAAGGTCTTATGGTTACAAATTTCATCAAGTTGAAAGTTCCTCTGTTGGTACTAGGGAAGGAATGTATTCTCATACAATAGCATAGCTTTCAGATTCCTAGACACCTTAGTTTTAACCCCATATTCAACATTCAAGCAAGCCACTTAATCTTTGTAGTCTTACGTGTAAAACAGTGCTAATGATTTACCCCCAAACAGTTCCTTCCTCATGGTGCTGCCATGAAGAACAGATGATCCATTTACAGAGAGACTAACAAAACATCTGGCATATGATAGATACTTATGTTAATTCTCTTTCTGTACTTATTTACTACTCAAGATAAGTTATAGCTGTGTATCTTAAAAATATACAAATCAACCATAAGAAATTTTGCCTCTTTTATTTTTTCACTTCATTTTTTTCATCTCTCTGTGATAGGATTTAAATGTTATAAATTGTATTTTGCCTGTATGGCAAATATATATTGGATATTATTGTAGATATGACACGTTTATATGAACAAAACACTATAGGCTTGTATGTCAAAAACTATGTGAAGTATTTTTTGTGGGTAATTTAGTTAACTTTAAGGTCAATTTTGATGATAAAAGATTCTTACCTTACACAATAACTTTAGCACCTAATATTGTGCGACTTCACTTTACCATCCAATATGTACCCTCTTCCATTGACACAGAAAATTGTACCTTAAGTACACCACACACGTGACTAGTGTCACTTCCATCATTTTGTGTATATGGTTCCTCTTACTTAGATACTTTCTCTTTTTCCTTCTGCTTATTCATGTTTTATTTATTTAAACATCATTAAGACCCTTGGTAATTACTCCCAATCTTCATTGATTTATGCCCTCTTTAAATTTCTCCATTATCATCTGCATTCCAAATATAATCACATAATTAAATATGGCTTTGTATAATCTACTGTTGCTTTTCTTGTATCAGTTTTGCCTTCTCAACTAGATCATATGTTTCATGAATATAGACACATTCTCTTGCACCCAGCAACCTAATACTTGATTAATTAAATAGATTATTAATTTAAATAAAACTT